>MU227658.1:4670042-4681208 GCA_018584345.1 Thuja plicata
GTGTGTGTGTGTATATGTGTATGTGTGCAAAAACAAAGTTCCAATTCCTATTCCAATTTTGTGGAACCAAACGCAGAATCTGCATCTTCTCAGTCATCTCCCAGGTGAACCAAACAGGACAGCCTAATTCTAGAATTCATTTTGAGAATAGCCCAATTGCCAGAATGGATTCAATTCTAGAATTGGCAATTCCAGCATGCACAAATTCCACGAAACAAACGGGCCCTAAGCGGAGTTTTGGCAGAGCCAGTTTCTCTTCGCAATCAATTCCAACCTTACGGAGAACTTTTTGTGTCGGCATTGGATGGAAGTGATGTGCATATTTACTAGCAATTGCACCTGAGTGTGCAATGGTTACGCCTTTTTTTATGTTATTTGGATTTTGTTGTAATTATTTTTTTGTCGTTAATGGCTAATTGTATTTTAAATAAGTAGAAACATAACATTTAAATATGAAGTGGAATAGATTTTTTGTTCTTATTTTCATTTCATATTTTAATATGTTTTGTACAACATACTTTAGTAATGTGATGCTTCCTACATCCTATTTATCAAAGTATGTTATCGTTACAATTGCATGATTATATGTTTTTTTGTATTTCCCTATTGTAATTTTGTTGGAGAAGTTAGAAATATAAAATATGGTCATTTCATATTATATAGTAATGTTATGAAGACATTGTATGAAAGTATTGATTTAATCACTTATAGGGAATAGATGTATTATAATCATTTTACAATAAAGTTAATATATAATATTCTTTTATGTGATTGGTAAAATAGACTTGGAAATTAAGAATTCTAGTGAATGTATATTTTATGTAATCTGTGCCAAATGTTGTAAACTTTGGATAGAATTGTATCTTACAAACAATACATGTATTAATAAACATTCTTGTACTCGATTTACAGAGTAGAGTTGGTATACCACAGTTGGCAACAGAAAGCCAGTTGTTCTAGTTGAACAATAAATATCAAAAACACTGCATAGACCTAAAGTATACATTTAGTACATATATTTTATTTTGTATGAACTTTGATAGTTTAACTATGCATTTCAAATGGAGTGTACTGCAAATTGAGTAAACTAATAGAGGTGTGGTGCTTACAATTGATTTGTTGTGGCAGCGGTAGCCTATGAAAAAGTTGCCAATCGCTTCTCCTCTTCTTTCCGCCAAGCTACAAATGGGTTTTGTTGTATGCATGCATATCTCTCAAATGTGAATGTTGGCTGGATGTGAAGGTTTCCAAAGTCTCAAACTCATGAAATTTCCGTGAATGTAAGGCCTTGTCATTCAATGTTGCCAAAATTGATTGTTTCTTTGTGAAGTGCAAGGCCTTGTGATTTGTGTATTGTTAAGGCCCATGCCATTTTTAATGATATTTGACGGTGGCTTCCACGATTGATTGGGATTACTAAAATATACTGTTGGTTGTCCTAGTTTTATGCCATCATTGTATACAATTGCTTTTACCTAACCAAGTGCACCATTGACGAGTCCAACTTGAACCCATATATTTCCACATAGCATGACCTCTTGGCCAATACACAAGAGGATCTTGGATTGAAGTTCTTCTTCTTCTGGATTTGAACATGGTAATCCTTTAAGTTGCTTTGCATTGGACAGGGCAACTGGCTTTGCTAAAAATAGAAATATGAATTTGTTATGGATTAGGACCAATTCATTTGTTGAAAAGAGATGTATGGATGGGAGGAAAAGTGTTTGTTCATCTGAGGTAATTGATGAATCTGATCGTGACATTAGAAGCTACCAATACGCAATTGTAGGTGTTGAATTCAGTAAATTTGAAAGAAGTGCACAAAATTGAATCTGTATAGGAGTGTACCCTACTTGGTGGGAAATTTTATCTAGGGTAACAATAGTTTTGAAGCTGCGGTAGAGTGTGCCACCATAGGAATTTGAAGCATACATTGGAATATCTTTAACTGGTGGTAATTAGAATAGAACAATTGAGTGTCCTCCAAATGGAATGTGATTCTGAGCTAGAAAATCTTGGCGTAGCCTCATGTCAATTTTTTCAAGCAGCTTAGGTCCTTTGAAACTCATTTCATCTATTAGAATTTAACGAATGAAGTACATGCTTCTTGGAAATTTGCAAGAGCTTGTCCTTGTAGGGGCACCATTTCTTTGATTGGTATTCGAAGAAAAGAATGAATTGTTGATGCTTGTATGTTGAACATTGATATGTTTGTTGGTGCGAGGAGAAGCAATGGCATTTGGCAAGGTGGTGCGGAGTTGATCATTATTGACTTTATTTTTGTAATAAGGAGTGACTTTTGTGTGCCTGTTGTGCCCTGGAAAATAAGAAGTTGTGGTGGTTTTTGAATAGTTGAATGCAGATGCCCTAGAACAATATCGTATGTATTTTGTTATTGTGTAGACAATGTAGTGTGTGTTTTGTGATTGAGAATTTGTGGGCCTTGAAACGTGGTACAATTAGCTTGTATGAAAGTAGCATCTATTTTTTGTTGTGATGGATTGAAATCTAATTTTTCCCAATTATTGTTCAAGTCTATTTCTCAGTTACCAAGCATGTCAATTTCATTTAGGTGGTTAGGTAGGCCTGGGTACAATCCTGACAAGAAGTTTGTCATTCATTTGGTGTACTTTCTTGCATAATATTCTCATTGCTTGTTGGACTGTCAATTTCATTTTCTTGTACTAGTTCAAGACTGGTTCTGCGTACATACGAAGGATGGTATTGGTTTGAAAAAGCCTCCCAATTATTTGTAATCTCACATGATGTTGATCCAATACTTGTTTGAAGGTTGTAGAATGGCTTGTATAGAGCTAATTGACTCCAACAAAATGCTTCAAATCTATTGTCCTCTTTAGAAGAAATGGCTATGAAGCGTGGAGAGACTCAAACAATAGCTATGGTTGTGCAACACATGAGTTCAATTAATAGCCCATTTAGAAAATTATTCACGTCTTATTCACGTGTGAGTTGGTAATTTGTAATGTGTAGAGATATATGTGAGAGCGAGAGGGGGGTTGGGCAGAGGGAGTATTTTTCAGCATTCAGGAATGCCTAAGTGCATCATTATTCTTTAGCCCATATTCCCAAGTCACCATTCGATGCTCATGAGCTATGATAATCATCTCTCATCAAATCTTTGGCCATTAAGGATGGTGAGAAAGGTGATATATATTTCGAGATCTGTGTTCATCTTCTCATTAATTTGTTAGACATCTACCCACTACCAAAGTTGACAAAGCCATAATTTTCTGATTTTGTAGTTGAGACAACAGATATGTTGAGGCTTTCTATTTCTATGTACGATTTTATCAGTGTTGTTCTGCTGGGTTGGCATCATAAATAGATGTCTTATCAGATGACCACTAACTATATCTTTAAGATCAGTGTTTCTAACTCCCGATTGCTCTTGAATACTGAAACAAATGCTTCATTACATCTTTTAAAATTTCTGGAGATGAAATAACGCCCGAACGCTTATTTCGTACGAATTTGCGCGAATTTTAAAAATTTAATAGAATCACCGAATTTCAAATTTTATATACAAAGTTTTATGAATCCTGTGACTTAAATACTCTAGGAATTTATCAAATCTTGAGCATCCATTTTGTCTAGTAAAAAACACATTTGTTCTTCCAAATGAGCATTCAAGAGAAAGTGTATCTAACCGTCACATTTCTCAGATAATTGGAATTTAATTTCAGTCTGACAAAACTGCACTATGTTTCTTATCTCCAAGGGGTAGAAAGGTAACATGGCAAAGTGAGTTCAAAAGTCATCTTTTTATTGCAGTCATTTTCAGTTCCCTGTAGCTTTGACATGCTCCAGTTCCCAGTTTTATGTCACATGCTTCACAAACATATATTAATTTGTTTCTAGGAATTGAGCATTTTGTCCAATGGACGTTACTCAAAGGGCAACTACTAGGTGCTTTAAGTGCTTGTGCCCAGGTTCAAAATTTGATAATATTCTGACATTGTTCCAAAAAAAATTATAATTGTCACTTCCTATCTCTATCTTCATCTTTCTATCTCTCCACCATATATATATCTACCCCTTGCTCCTCTCTATCTCTCCTTTCTTCTCTCCATATCTCTCCCTTTTATATAATATTAAAATATAATAAAATGGTAATTTAATCATAATATAATTTTAATATATATTTTTTGCTTTTGTTAAATATAAAAATATAATAATAATTTAGTTCTATAAGTTTGTTTAACTTTTCTAAACAGATTAATAGAAATATAAAATATAAAAAACAATAATATATAGTAAGAATAATATAATCATATCTCAATAATGATTTAATATTGATTTCATTATTATAATTTTTAAGTAAAACAATATATTATTATTCTATATTTAAATATAAAAATCTTTATAATCTTTTTCTCATTCCTCTAATTAAATACTATTTAAATATCTAAACATATGTAAAAATTTAAAAATATTACAATTTTTTTAATATCCAATACACATGAATCACACATAAATGATGTACAGTTTTGGTATTAAAAAAGGGCATATGGCTAATGCTATTTTAGCCATTACAATTATACACCAGAATGAAAATATGCGTCCAAAAGATCAGAAGAAACATCATGTATTTTGGGCAATGTGGTCAAATCTACACTCCCTACCAAACATGCACGAACCCACATAGCAATAATGGTTACGCTGCTCTAAAATAGATAAATTATGGTAGATCACTCATGAATTGCAGAGGCTCCATTTTTAGAAAATTGGAAAGCACAAGAAAAATGAGGTTACAAGGAAGTTGCTATTGCGGGGCAATTAAATTTGATTGCGAGTCCAAGCATCCCGCGCCTTACCAGATATCTTCACTGCTATCAAATTTTCTTTTAAATCTCCTTTCTTTGCAATGAATTCAATTCCTTTCCATGTAGTTATGCTATTGCAGAGTATGCAAGAAGACTGCAGGGGGCGGAGGTTACTCCATTAATCTGGCAGCCGAAGCGAGCACATTAACAGTGAGCGGAGAAGAAAACATTACTGTATATCAGGCCGACATTCAAAATCCATAGGACTCCTCTGCTCAGGTGGGATTTTATTTTGTGGTTGAATTTTTAGGGTTAAAATGATTCAGGACTAGGATTGTACTTTTAGGGTTAAAGCGATCCTTAACTGGGATTGTATATATAGGTGAGCAGCGCGAGGGGAAGGTTATGTGCAATGGCCTCACCTCATTCACCCCTTTGCATCTGCAATTGATACAAATCTGCCATTTATTTATATATTTCATATTGCTTATTATTTTATTTCTATGTTGTATCTTTTGTGTACCTGCAGATCTGAGGAGCCATCAATGGCCTCACCTCATTCACCCCACTAAAACACATCTCATGATTGATTTTATGCCCTCCTGGGTTCAACTCAATGAAAGCACCGCTCCAACGGAGAAGAAATTTGGGAGATACCCGGAGGAATCAACAATTAAGACTTGAATCAATATAATAAATTACATTAGTTATATTTTTCCTAGAACTGTACAGTTTGACATGTAGAGAAGGAAGAAGATTCTAAAGAGGAAACTCTAAAGTAATCCCCCACAACTGTTAACAACTGGCGATGGTAGGCTGTCTGTTTTGACTTCAATTTTAAATCTGAGTTGAAGTGATTGCTCAGGTTCTTCAAAGTTTGCTCCCATGACTGACCTATTCAAAGCAAAAATTAAGCGTGGCACTATTATAAATATTTTCCCATCTCTAATTCCAATAATTGCCTTTAGCTTTGAAAATGGGTGCTCTCATAATCCGTAAGGAAATGATGTGGTCATATTTGCCTGAACATTTGAAGGAAAGAATACTGGAATTCCTTCCAGTGGAATGCTTCTTCCGTTTCAGTGTTGTTTGCAAGACCTAGAATTCTCTCTTCTCATCTCAACATTTTAATCCCATTGAGAGAAATAGCCATCCATTTCTCATTCTTTGCCCTGCAAAAACCCAAATGCCTTCGCTAATCTATTCTTTTATCACCAACACTTGGCGAACCATTTCATTATCTTGAGGAAGAAACTAAGAAACCAAGTTTTAAGTCATAATAAGAAACCAAGTTTTATTAACAAAGATTTGACTTATTCTTCGGATGAAGAAACTAGTGATATTGAGGAAAATAACAGAAAAAAATTAAAATGAATTAAAAAAATAACAGAGTTAGATGAAAACATAACAGTAGAAGATATTATCCAATACTATATGGATGACGAAGCAATAATAGCCATCGAGAGTGTATCAAGCAAGAATGTCCCTCTAAATAATGGCCAATATGAATTGGAAGATAAATATGAACAATATAGATATTTTAGACCCAAACCTTTACAACTTATCCATGACCAGGTTGTGAATGATATAGAAGGTAGTAATCAAAATGAATAGAGGACTCCTAATACTGATAGTAGATTAAAGGGTGATATAGAGGAGAATGAACTTGAAGAAATTAATGATTTATTAGGACTCAACAATGACTCTGAGGATATGCTCATTCTTAAAGTTATTCAATCTTTGAGTGAAGGTCACCTAGGAATTGATGATCAATCGATGGTTGTAGCTGAGGGTAGAAAGGACAAGAATCTAGGTTTGGCTATATCTTGTGTTGGTAAGGAGAATCCAGAGAATCCAAAATAGATTAATAAAAGGGGATGGAAATCCCTTAAGAAATTAAGACAGAAGGATGGATTAGCTTTAGGATAGGTTAAAATTACGACTATTCTGAATGCAGGGAAGGCAAAGGACCTTCCCAAGGCGCCATGAAAATAATTTTATGGAATGTTAGGGGATTAAATGCCCCTAACAAGCAACGCCTTTTAAAGAGAAGCCTTACTTCTCTAGAGGCACATCTTTATCTAATCCAAGAATCTAAATTAGGAGTAGAAGGATACAATCATCTAAGCCAAAAACTAGGAATATGGGAAATTAAAGGGGTAGATTTGGTAGGTGCTTTAGGAGGTCTAGCTTGTATTTGGAACCCGAGGTTTATTTCACCAAATTTCCTAATCTTTAATCCCCAATGGATGACAACAAAGATCAAGAACTATAGCAGTAACTTAGAATTTATTATAATCAATATATACAGACCAAAGTTCCTGCATGAGAAAAGAATCGTATGGAAGGAAATTGACATTTTCATTGACAACCACCCAAATATGAATATTTTTATAGGAGGGGACATCAACTCAATCTTAGATATAAGAGAGAAATCTGGTGGTTCCAAGGGCAATACTCAAATAATGACAGAATTTAGAGAATGGATACAAATGATCAATGCAATGGACATCCCCTTAAACAATGGCACATATACTTGGTCAAATAAGAGAGTTAATTCTAAACTAATCATTGAGAAACTAGACAGATTTCTTCATATTGGGGGCTTAACAAAATTAAAAGTAAATCTTAGAGCTAATATAGTTGCACACTCAGGATCAGATCACTATCCGATTAAATTGGAATTAGAAGAAGATTTAAAACCTAAAAAGAACCCATTCAAATTTGAAAAAAATGTGGCTCAAGGATGAGGAGTGCATGCTCAAAATAGAAGAATGGTGGAATGAAAAAAGTTTTAAAGGATCTAAAACCTTTATCCTGAATGCAAAATTGAAACATTTAAAACACAGATTAATTGAATGGAACAAAGCTCATTTTGGGATTATATTTGAACAAAAGGAAGAAATATAAAAAGATATAAAAGAACTAAATGATGCAATCTTTAGAGATGGGATGAATATAGAGACTTATAATGAGGAGAAAAATCTATTAAGTAAATATGGGGATATATTATCAAAAGAAGAATCATTCTGGAAACAGAGATCTAGGGAAGTATGTCTAAACGAAGGTGACAAGAACACCAAATTCATTCATTATAGCTCTAAAGCCAAACGAAACTTTAACAAGATCACAAGTATTAAAAAAGATAATGGATCCATAATTGAAAATCCAGAGAACATAACGGAATAAATAGTTAAATACTTTGAAGGAATGCTGAACAATACGAAAGAGTCAAATAGAATAGCCCAAACTGATATTCTTAACAATATTCCCAGTTTTATTACTAAAGAACATAACAAAATACGGAATGCTAAATTCACCAAAGATGAAGTTGAAAGTTCTCTGAGACAACTACATCATGAAAAGTCTCCTGGACCAGACAAGTTTCCAAATTTTTTCTATCAACAATGTTGGAACTTTATAGGGGATGAAGTTGTCTCGGCATTAAAGGGCATGAGAAATTCAGGCAAGATTATCCAAGAGATAAATAATACCTTTATAGCATTAATACCAAAGAAAGTTAGTCTAGGTAGTTTAGATGATTATAGACCTATATCATTATGTAATAAATTATATAAATTATTAACTAAAACTTTGGCAAACAAGCTTAAAAAGTTCCTGCCAATACTTATCTCGGAAGAACAATCTGGTTTCATTCCTGGAAGTTCTATACTTGATGGAGTGATTATAGCCCAAGAAGTGATACATATGGTTCAACATAACCATAACCCAAGCATGCTTATAAAACTCAATATTAGGAAAGCATATGATAAAGTTGATTGGAGATTTCTGTGCAAATGTCTAGAAGCCTTTGGTTTTTTTAGACAATGGATTAACTTAGTATTTGAATGCATTTCAGGACCAAAAAGTCTATTCTGGTGAATGGTAACCCTACTAGTTTTTTTAATATTACATAGGGTATCAGACAAGATGATCCTATATCACCATTTCTCTTTGTTATCATGGATGAAGCCCCTGGTAGATCACTAACCAAAGCAAAGAATGAGCACTTGGTATGTGGTATAAAAACAACTGAGGAACTGGAGGCATGCACCCATCAACAATTTGTTGATGACAACCTCCTCTTCGGCCAAGCCAATGTAGTGGAAGCTAGGGCAATTAGGGATATATTAAACCTGTATTCATTTGCCTTGGGCCAACAAATAAATAAAGAGAAATCTGAGATATACTTCTTAAACACCTCTAGAGAGGACCAACAAATAATATGTAGAATTCTAGAATATAAAATAGGAGAATTTCCATGCAAATATTTGGGGCTACCCTTAGATAAGGGTAACAGATCAACAAATCTATGGAGTAAGGTATTAGAAAATATTGATTAAAAAGTTGAATCATGGAAAGGGAAATGGTTAAAAAGTGTTGGGAAGACTACCATGATCAAATCTTTACTCTCAGCTATACCTACTTACCAGATGATTTGTCTAAGTATGCCAAAAGGGATAGAAAGGGACATTAACAAAAAATTAAAATTTTTTTTTGGCAAGGAGCTAATGACAAAAAGAGATTAGCATTAATAGCGTGGGATAAGATATGTAAACCTCTAGAGGAAGGAGGGATGAATGTCAAAAAAATCAAACAACAAAACATGGCTTTAGGAGCTAAATTAGTCTAGAAAATGTACAAAGATTCGGAAGCAAAATGGGTAAAAATTCTAAGATTTAAATACTTAGAGGGAAGGGACCCACTAAGTATTATCAGACATTACTCTCCTCCCAAAGGATCAAGGATTTGGAATTTCATTCTGGAATGTCGGAGTGTTATAAAAAATAATGTAACATGGGATATTGGGAATGGAGGCAAGACATTATTCTGGGAGGACTCGTGGAACGCATGTCCCTCTCTTAACATCACTTTTAATAATGATCTAGAAATAGATGTGGTTAAATAAGAAAGAGGTATATATGTAAAGGATTACATAGAGATAAATGATAATAACCCAGCCTTAGGATGGACATGGAAATCCTTCAATAATCTTGGGATATTTGAAACCTTTAAGAATAAAGTGGAAAAGGCTATTAGGAATAGGAAAATTAGAGGCACCAGAGACCCTGAATGGTTTGATACATATGTAAGAGAGGATGAGGTGGGATTGTGTATTCATCAAGATGAAATGTATGAAGAAGAGTAATAATAAATTTTGTATGAACTGACACTCAAGAAATGACATCTATAATTGGAAAATGAATAACCAACTATAATCTAATGAAATATTGGACGTATGTATGTGTTAATATGGATATTACTGCATATTATATATGGATATGTTGAATATAGGAAGGAAGATATAAGTGGTATTATTTTCCCACTATAAATAGCAGCAATAAGCATTAAATTCACTCCTGCTCTCTAGTTCTCTAGTTCTGCTAGACTTAAATTCACTTTGCTCTCCAATTTTGCATATATAATGGAAAATGAATAACTAGCTATAATTTAACAAAATATTGGATATATGTATGTATTAATATGGGATCACTGCAAAATTATATATGGATATGTTGAATATAGGCGGGAAGTTATAAGTGGTTCTTCCCATTATAAATTGCAGTAGTAAGTATTACAATTGTATATAAGAGTATTCTATGAAGAAGAGTAAAAATGAATGTTGTATGAGCTGACAATCAAGAAATAATTAGGAATTACATATATAATGGAAAGTGATTAACCAGCTACAATATAACGAAAAATACAGGACAAATGCATGTGCTAAATGGGATATTACTGTATATTTATTATGGATTATTTACCCATTATAAATGACAGTAGTAAGCATTTAATTCATTCTGGCTCTCCAGTTCCCTAGCTCAGTTAGACTTAAATTCACTCTTGTTCTACAACTTTGCTTATATAATGGGAAAATGATTAACTAGCTATAATTTAACGAAAATATTGGATGTATGTATGTATTGATATGGGATTTACTGCATATTTATATATGGATATGTTGAATATAGGCGGGAAGTTATAAGCGATTTTATTTTCCCATTATAAATTACAGTAGTAAGCATTACAATTGTATATAAGAGTAGTCTATGAAGAAGAGAAATAATGAATGTTGCATGAACTATCAATCAATCACATATATAATGGAAAATGATTAACCAAATACAATCTAACGAAAAATACAGGATGTATGCATGTGTTAAATGGGATTAATGCATATTTATATATGGATTATTTACCCATAACAAATGGCAGTAGTAGGCATAAAATTCATTCCTGCTTTCCAGTTCTCTAGTTCTGGAAGACTTAAATTCACTCTTGCTCTTTAGTCTTGCATGAATAACCAGCTATAATTTAACAAAAATATTGGATGTATGTATGTATTAATATGGGATTTACTATATATATATATATATATATA
>MU227658.1:4707045-4719262 GCA_018584345.1 Thuja plicata
AAGTGACCTTATGTCTAAATTACAGTTACTGTCACTTTAGAACTTAATAAACTATGAAATATTGACCCAAAATGAATAAAACCAATTACATCCTCTAGATATTGAAGTTACAAATATAATTTCAAAATAATTACATCATTATCATATTTTAAAAAAAATTTATGCTGATCAAAGTGAAAGTCACTTCTTCAAATCACAGTTTTTTCACACAAACCACTTTTTGAAGGAGAAGGAAAAATGAATTTTACTTTAAAAAAAAAAAAGATTTAGAAACTAGAAAGAAAATGCTAAAAGACCCTAGTTTACATCATCTTCAAATTCCTTATATTTTTGCGTCAATAGGTGTTTGAAAATGTAGTTTTTTCTCAAAATGTTGATCTCTGTGTCAAAGTTGGCCAAAAAGTGGGACACACTATTGTGGGATCACCCAAGTATAAATTTCAGTCATATGGTCCCATTCCCAGAGGATTATATGAACAAGGCAGTTGGAATGTTGGAATATGACGGGAAGGTAAAATGAAGACTATACTTAGTAATTAAGGATATGGACATCTTTGATAATAACTGGGAAGAGGTCAAAAGGAATATCCACTTCCTGATATACTGGAAACATGTTAGGAAGGTAATGAAGCCCAAGTGGCTTAAACAATATTTTGAAGCAGAAGGTTTCAGTATTCCACCAACAATCGAGAAGCTCGAAATGGAGCAAATACAGAGCAACCCACCATTATTCATCAAGAAAGGATGGCTGAGTAGAACCACGAAAGTCAAAGCTGGACACAGGCACAAAGAGGAAACAGATAAAGAAATAGACGAGGAAATAATGATCATCAAATGAGGGGAATAAGCTATCAAGAACAGTAAAGGAAGGTTTTTTTGTTTTAATAGCATAAAGGAAACAACATGATAATACTCATAGGTATGTTCCTTTTAAAGATTAAACAATGGAGGATAAAATAGTATAGGATGAAGACTTAAATACTAATTAGATGTACAGAAGGTATAGCATAGGAGATAGGCATATATATTGATTGAATGTACAAAAGATAAAGCTACTGTGAAAATATGGTAAAAGTTAATATGATCAACATTAGATAGATATCTCAGTACCAGAAAATCAGGAGAATGAATAACTACCAGATTTCATGTTTATTCATATATATATATATATATATATATAAACATATATAAATATATTTATATATATTTATAGCACATAGTTAAAATGTGTGTGTGTGTGTGTGTGTGTATATATATATATATATATATATATATATATATATATATATATATATATACTTTCTAGTTAACATTGATACAGACAGTGTTTTTTATGGGATACAGAATATTAATAATACAATAGAGGAAAACATATGAGGGACAAAACAAAAGATATAAACAAACTACAGACTTGTATAAATTTGTAACAAAGGAAGAAACTATTCTGACAACACAGAAAATTGTTCTCTTTTTAGTGTTTGCAGAAATATAGAAAGGAAAAACAGGGGGAATATAACACAAGGCACCAAAGCACTGAATTACAAAGCTATGGGGACTATAAGTAGATAAGAGATTAATAGAACTGAAATAGGGGAGCAATGATAAAGGAAGATTAGATAGAGATAACATGGCAATCTCTGATCTTGAAGTCTAAACACATTAGTATGGTTGGACTTTAGGATAGTTATTAACATGGAACTGCTATCTCAAATGTATTAATTTCATTAGATCTCTGACTCAGACTAGGTTATGAATACAAATAAGAAGAGGGCTTTAATTAATAGAGGCGTTTACATAAAGGTATGTAGATATTCATAAATAGTAATATAAATGTATATATGTACATATAAGAATATACATAGACATATATAAATTTATACCCCTATCTATGTATATAAACAAGAGCATGCACAGCGAAAGAGTAAATATACTCATTTATATACTGGGAACATTATCATATATGAAGATGCAGGATGATATATAAACTTAAGACATATTTATGAATGCCTACTCTAATGAATATGTGTTAAAATATATACATAATATTCTTTATATAGATAAATTTTCATATTTGGATATAGGTTTAGATATGACAGGTATGCTCATTCTTAGTATAAAAAGTTGAAAATTAACTCTTGCATGAGATAGATGTAATCTGTAGTTTTAGGTATGTTGTTATCTAAGACAGGACACATCAAGGTAAGTATGGACACTAACTTCTTGGAAATAAACTTCTACTAACCAACAACTTGTAGATCATGAGTAAATAAGAATATAGCAGTAGATGATTCTCTTAATAAACACTTTAATCGTTGGAACAAGATAGCATTGAGACGTAAATTCTCTGAAGCATATTAACTGTATTCTCCTTATTGTTATCTATAAAACTATTGTAATTTTTTAAAAATTAATAAAATACATTGGCTTCGGCCTTTTACCGACCAAAATTAAAAATTAAAAAAAAAAAAAAGATGAATCGAATTTATATTTTCATGTTACCTAATTTAAATTTATTCCATATTATACATCACATGAAAAATATAGTTTTGAGTGCTTGAGTTTAGTAAATCATGATGGCCAATGACGTGTGTGTGTGTGTGTGTGTGTGTGTGTGTGTGAGAGAGAGAGAGAGAGAGAGAGAGAGAGAGAGAGAGAGAGAGATCCATTCAAGAATAAATTATACAAGAATTTTGTCAAAAGTTGTAATTGCAACCATAGAATGTGGAATCATAGACAAAGCATGGAAATGTTTGGACAAAATGCCTAAAAGAGATGTCGGAATGCAGTGATTGCAAGGCATGCACAAAAATTTTCAAGGATGCTTTTGAAATCTTTGAATTAATGAAGTCCTCTTGAACATGTCAGGCTATTATAAGATTTGTTTGTGTTCTATGTGCATCCAAGATATGAAGGAAGCAGTAACACCTTTTGAATTGATGCTTATGTTTTCTCTTGCTCTCATTTAGGTACCCATTGTGAAGCACTCTGCGCGAATATCCATAGAAAAAAATTTCAAATGGGTTGTTCGAGCATTCCAATGCCTTGTGCAAAATTTTGTATCTAGATTCATTTCATTAAAAGGTTGATTTTTAATTGATTAAAAATAGGGGAAGTGGGTTGCCTGTCAGCTGGTGACTACCTTTTATTCATAAGTTTTTTAGCAATTGATTGAGCATTTTTTCAACTGTCCAAAAATTGGTACAAAAAAGAACTCTGAAGAGTCCAAGTATTTTGTTTTATAGTGCAAACAATTGCATTTGGATTGTTCTCTATGCCACTGAATGTTATGTGGGAGAAGGTGTTGGGAGTGCATAAATCACACTATCTGATCAGAGTACTTGCAAGGCTTCTTGTGGCAATTTCCTAATGGTTCTTAGAACTTTTCCATTCTTTGGGCTACTTAACAACATAATTGAGTGTTAATTAGGAAGAGTACGACATATTAACTATTGTAATTGTGCTTTCAATACTTTCACCAATCCATTTAGTTGAACCGTATACTTAACTTGTATGATAGTTTATATACATCGCTATCGGCAAAACCCTTGCACCCTGCTGGTGCAAGTGCTAGTATGTAAAATATCTAACAACAATGAGCTTTTGTTGACTGCACCTAGTTGGGATGTGGTTGCACTTCAGTTGAAAGGAAATTTTGTGGGCTCGTGTGCCTAGGTGGAAGTTGACATGACAAATGCGCACGGGACCTGTAGGTGATGCAGGAACCAGCAGGGTGCTTAGGTGGCCGAAAGGTGGTTTGGTCAGGCTAATGCTGGAGTGACCCATGACAAGATTAATAAGCGTAAATGCAAAGTAATAAATTTATGTGCAGATTTGTAACTTTTGTTTTAAATTAATATCTTTTAAATCTGCACAGAAAAAAATCATTTTAAATCTGCACATGTAAAATTTATGCACAGGACCAATAATGGAAATATTTTTATTTCAAAAATGAGAAATGTGCTTTCATGAAGGGTGTAAGGGAACCATTTTCCAGTTTTCAAGATGCAAATAAAGAAGCAAATGAATCAAGTCTTTTTGAGAATATGCATGGAAATCAGATCAGATTATGTTCTTTTAAAGGGGAGAAGATATTTTTCAAATGAGATGTTTTGAGAAAGAGGACAGGTGGCAGCATCAAGTGAATCTGGCTTTTCTCTCTTCCTTATATTCTTTCTTCTTCACTTTGTAAGGGTTCCAAATTTTAGGTTCCAATAGGAGGTTGATTTTTTGTGTGAGTAGAGGTCAACAAATTTTGAAGTTTACAGTATGATTTTTCTCCATTATGTAAATAGTTTTGTGTGTTTTTTCCATATTATGGTTGTTTGAATGCAAGTTGTAGAAGTGGGCATTGAAGCAATGTTCATCCTTTTGAGTTGTTTTTGCAATATTTTATGAAATTGTCTCCAGTTCTTGTACATCTTATCATTTGAAAGGAATATATCAAGGATGTGTTTGTTCATCTCTACAAATTCCTTATAGTTGTGTTATTTGTGCATTGATCTCTCTCAAAGAGAGTTAAATTTCATTGTTCAAGTGACTGTGGTTTTAGGTATTGAGCGAGATGTGTGAAGTAGAATTTCATAATTTTATGAGGGGATAGCTAATGTAATGCACTAGCTCATTTTGTGTCCACAGCCTGAAGTTTATTTTTTGAGATATTTCCTTTTATGGTTGTGTGTTTGACTCTATAGCCCTGGATAAGGCACTGGTCTATTTATTGATCTGGGGGATTCTCAAATAAAATATAAATCTGTATACCATTTCCTTTTATGTTGTACTGTAGGGAGTTTTGTCTCATGTTTAAGTAGAGGTGCAAGTTGAATGAATGCTTAGCCAGTATTTAGGATGGCCTTGGGTTATTACTAAATTGTTTCATGAGACCATCTGATGGTTTGTTGATGTTGTTAGCTGTGTTTTTTGGTTTTATCTTGTGCATCAAACAGTGTCCCCCCCTTCGTTTAGCAGAACCTGAAGTGTAGGAGGATCATTTAGATCCTTGTTATTTTTTCCTTTTCACTTAAATGTTCAATAGTTAGAGTTGGATACACTTTAATATCTATTGCAGGGTGAATGGGTTGCTGATATCTAATCCAACATAAAAAGAAACCAACAAAATGACGACTCTATTGGGGATAGAGATGCAAAATTCTTGTTTAACCTTTTGAAGATCTCTGGTGTTGTGAGAAAGAGTCAAGGTGTTTAGAATTTGAAATTTATTTCATATCTGTGTAATTTCATCCTGGAAGTGATTTTATTGCAGAAAGTATAAAGGAGATTGTGTGGCTTTGCTGGTTGGAAGAAACTCATAAACGACTGTGTTACAAATGACTTTTTGTTGTTTCAAGTTTTTCCTCTTTAAGGAGGTGGTGACTCTAAATGAAAAGAACCTGATGGAGCTGTAAACAAAGCTCCAAATTTACCATGTTTTCAGTCAAAGAGAAATAAGAGCAGCAACTGCAATTTTTTTCCAGGTAATCCTCATGTTTCTATGAGAAAGAAAAGTTCCTTATAAGGTGAAAAAGTCACAAAAGAAAGGAAAGTAGATCTGAAGCTTGTCATACGAGCCATGTTTTAAATTTTCAGTCATCAAAAAATGAGAAATATGTTATTGACTGCATAGTTGGATAGAAGAATTTGTGAAAGGATAAGAATTATTGTTAAATGAATGGTTAAAGGGAGATTCCAAATTTAATGGATCTAGATATGTTTCCTAGATCTGAAAACTATCTAGCAGATCTTGAAGAAATTCAAAGGGATATTGCATTATTAAATCAAAGCCTCCAAAAGGAAGCTATATTGTTTTTAAGAACACAGGTAGGAGAGAGGAAGGAAGAATCAATATATTTGTTTTATGAAAGGTTTTGTAATGCATTTGATGAGCTTCCAGTGGGTTTTGAATTTCAAGGATTGACATGTATTGATTTCTTTCTAGAGCTTTGTGTACTTGAATCATTCAATTGACCTACATCCCTTAGAGAAGAAGGTATTGAACGTGCTAAAAAAATGGATAGATTGGATTGAGAAATCTAAATCTGAAAATGCCCTTGATGCTAACTGTAGTTATCCTGATGATGGAGTAAATGAAATTCAAAATGTTGAAGATGAATCTATAGTTGATAATGTTTCTGTTAAGTTTGTAGACATTTCTTCTTCTCATCATACTAGTGCATATTTCTCTTTTTAGTTTAAGGAAGGTGAAAGCATTAGTGATTGTTATGATATGAATGGCAGTGAAGTTACCGAGTTTTCAGACTTGAGGAGTCTTGATACATTTTCATGTTTGGAGGATGCCGATAGAAGTTGTGATCAACAAGGTATCTCCAGTTTTGTGCAGTCAATGTTTTATTTAGATGCGTTTCATTCTAGTTTGTGATTTGTTGTTATCAATGAGATTCATTCTTTGGTGCAAACTAGTATACAAAATGTGTCCATTGTTGCCATCCATATGAAGGGGTTGGAATATTTTTCTTTTTAGTGTGTCGGTGATAGTGAAGGGTGTGACAACTTTGTGTCGTACAATGGTTAACATTTTCAACAGTTTGATGAATCTATGTTACCAGTTGGTGGTGAGTATGTTGATTCTATTTTATATGATAAGATGAAAACATATGGCAGTGTTTTTTATCATGCAACTGGAAGTAGTGATCTTAGTTTACCTTTGGTACATGGAGATGAAAATCAGATATTTGATAGAGGTAAGTGTTGATTTCAGTTTTGTGGCTTGGGGCCATTTGTAAACAAATTGTATATTTGTACAGTTGCTTTGCTTTCATCAGTGTTTGGTGTGTGTTTTTCAATAAGGAATCCAATTTTTGAAGTGAAGAGAAGTAATGTGATAGAAATGATTGGTCTGCTCCACCATGAGATTCTAAGTCCTCGGCATGCCCACAAGGGGCATGCATCCCCAATCAGAGCCACTGTTGGCACTCTCAAATTTTGGAGAAATTTGGAGTGACCAGGTTGAAATTTTCTTTAAGACACAAAATTAGTACCCCTGGAAACTTTTGAAAAGATCTTCTTTGGGAGAAAGTAAATTGAGACCCTGTAATTAGTTTGAGAAATCACTTGGGGAACGTGTTCATCACCTATCATGGAGAAAATGTATTGGTTCACAACTTTCAGAAGTCAGGTTGGATATGCTTTTGAGACAACTATTTGGAGGTGTAGAGACAAATCTGCACTTTGCATAGTTTCATATTTTATTAAGTGATCCACTTTGGAGGTTTGCATCCTTGGCCTGGTTAATAGTCATGACATGAAGAGTGTTTTTTTGTATTGCAGACATGAAAATGAGTCTATATATCCTTTTCCAGACCCCTGTGACTTCATATGATAAGTTTTCTAGGGCTATTATGTTTGCATTTTATTCTGATTTTCTAGGTGTGAAGTGCAGAAAGACAAAATACCATGCTTGGGGGTCTTACAGTTTACACCTAGTTGAATGTCATGAGGTATTGAGTGTTCTCATACGTTATAATCATGACAATGTTTCATTATTTTGATTTTTAGACCATGGTCAATCCATTTGGCCATTTTACTCAGCCAGTTCCAAATCAAATTTATGCAGTTATACCAAATTTGAATTCAGAAAGTTAATAGGAAGCTGACTTTCAAGGGTAATGTTTGTTGACTAGTTGACCATTAGAACAAGCTAATTGAAACCTCATATTCTCTGTATGTAAATGAACCCATGTCCAGGCTTTCAGACCAAAAGGTGTTCATTTGATGGATTTGTGAAGTCAAATGTCAAAGTGATTTATTTAGTTTTCAGTGTGTAAAGAAAGAAAGGTATTCCAAGAGACCAATTTTGCAGGTTAGTGTTTTGTATGCCAGTTTACATTCATCATGAAAGAGTTGTTTTTTTATGCTCCTTGCATGTAAATGTATTACCAAATCCGATGGCAAAGCCTTAGGACTTGAGTTGATAATTTTCTTGGGCTAGTCCCAAGTGCAATTTGTTATTTTTTGCTTCTGCATTTTCGTAGTGTTTCAGAGTGACCAAGTTTAGCCAGCGATAGCTTGCAAACTGTTTTGAATTGAGCTGAACCCTTTTAGACTCTTGTTCTTTGTACCTAATTAACTGCTCACACCTCGTGGCAATCTCCCACTGCAGAGTTTGATATTTTATAAGGCAGTGATTAAGTGGGTTTCCAAAAGAGTTTTAACTTGCCCATTTGCAGAATAAACTAAGTGTCCTATTTTGACTATTATTTTCTTCCAGATCAAATTATGTCATGACGGTCCATCTAGGGATTCGATTAATATGTTGAAATTGAGCGTGTCTTTCAATTTTTGCGAAATGAAGAGGTCTTTTGATCAAATCTTCTAAGGCCACTCTAGAGCCCTCCTAACATTTTCACTCACAGGGAAAAGATGTCAAAGTTGGTTCTAAAGGAAGATTTACTCAGTGGTTTTTATTCCAGATCTGCCGAAATGGAAATTTGAAATGGGGCATTTAGAATGGAATGCAGAGATGCCAGTAAATCTATTTGCAAAATATGGAGGTTCAGACCAGGCACATGAACTACAAGGCAAGTATCTACATGAGTACAATTGCACATCAATTGCACATTTTTGTTAAAATGGTTTTGAAAACCTTAAGTAGCTTCTTTGCCTGCAAGCTTGATCGTAGAAGTATAACACAACGCCAGTATTTTATGAGATGTAAGCATTAACAAATGCAGTTGCAGGGTATTTGTAAATCACAGACAGTGCACGCACATTGTGTAAAGGATGTCCAAAAATGTGGTTTCATGGCTCACAATGACCATAGAAAAATATAGTACGAAATTGATTTGATAAGAAGGCTTAGAGACTCTAAGAAAATGTCAGGGACATCGATGCATGTGCATGTGGTTGGTGCCAAGCCAGTCTCTCAACCTTTGCAAAAGTTCTCCCAGCCTGTACCAGCATGAGCGGTTTTGAACAGAGTTGTTTAGAGTGTGTATGTGGTTGGTGCCTGCGAGAATGGATTTGGTAAAACTTTATGGAGAGAGTGATTGTGGATCTCATTTTGTGTAGAGTAAAACATAGTGGAATGTTGAAGAAAGCTCAGGAACTTTCAAGCTAACGCTATTGGTAGATTGAATGAAAAATCCCACAATCCTTGTCGCTTTTCCTGTGCTACTGCTCATACGAGCATGGGAGTATTGAAGCAGCGTGGGGTTATTATATAAATTACGCAGCCTTTGCCATTACTCCTCCCTGCCCGTGCCAAACTTGGAAGCTGTCGAAACAGAGTATGGACATCTTTTCAAACCTGCGCAGGGTATGAATTTTGTTTCTTTGAAAATGTGGAAGCTTTGGAATGGCTTGGAATGTGGGAGTGTTTTGTTGAACAGTGTTTGGAAACGCATTGGCACGACATGTGATTAAACAGCGCATGACTATCTTCCAAAACAGGGACAGTGCAGGGCACGACTATTTATTTTTCAAGGTGCCCCAAAGTATAAGATTTGGTTGTGTGTCGAACGTAATGAATGGGGTGAATAATTGGCAAGAACTTCAACATGTCATTTTCCTTGAAGCAATCCCAGGGCACGTGAACCGTTTACAGAATGTGCTAAATAAATTTGGATGCAGGGAATGTTTTTTTCTGCCAGAACGCCTCAAAGATATGAGATCCCGCGGATGCGTAGGAGTAGAGAACGAACTCGATGTTTGACGTTACAATTGAAGCTGCTCATGGTGAATGTGATTGCAGAATGGGGAGTCATAGTGTGTGTAGGTGCTCTGTTTTGACAGATGTAATAAGGAGACGTGATTTCGTTGAATGCAAGGTAGGGGCGATATTAAAATGTTGAAAAGCCATTAGAACTTTCAAGCAAAAGCCATCGATCAATGCGCAGGGCAGCGGCTTTGTTATCAGAGTTGTGAGGACATTATCCCACATGCACAGTGGGAGGAGTTTTTCAAATGATTTTATGTGCAAGCATTAAACTCATAAAATTTCTCAAGCAATGGGCTTTTGATGATTGCGCCCGGTTGGGATGTGTTTCGACTTCGATTAATAAGGAAATTTTGTGGCCTGTACCTAGGTGGATGTTGATGCGGCAAATGGATGATAGGTGTCGGCATGGTGTGATTATTCGATGGTGTCAGCAACAAGCTTAGCTAGATTGTGCGGTTGCCCATGGTGCCATGTGTAGGTGATGCAGGCGTCAACAAAGTGCTTAGGTGGCCGATAGATGGATTGGTCGGGCCAATGGTGGAGCGACACATGGCAGGATTAATAAGCTTAAATGTGAAGTAATTGATGTGGAAAATATGCGTGGGACCCGCATAGATGACAAGTGTCGGCACGGCGTGATTGCGTGATGACGTTAGCAACAAGCCCAGTTGGATTGCGCGGTTGCCCATGGTGCCGTGTAGGTGATGTAGGTACCAGCAGGGTGCTTAGGTGGCCGACAGGTGAATTGGTCGGGCCAATGGTAGAGCGACACATGGCAGGATTAATCAGGTTAAAAGCAAAGTAATAAATTTATGTGCAGATTTGTGACTTTTGTTTTTAAATTTATATCTTTTAAATCTGCACAAAAGAAAATAATTTTAAATCTGCACATGTTAAAGTTATGCACAGGACCAACATTGGAAATATTTTTATTTCAAAAATGAGAAATGTGCTTTTAGGGAATGTAAAAGTTATGCACAAGACCAACATTGGAAATATTTTTATTTCAAAAATGAGAAATGTGCTTTCAGGAAATGTAAAAGTTATGGACAAGACCAACATTGGAAATATTTTTATTTCAAAAATGAGAAATGTGCTTTCAGGAAGGGTGTAAGGGAACCATTTTCAAGTTCTCAAGATGCAAACAAAGAAGCGAATGAATTAAGTCTTTTTGAGAATATGCATGGAAATCAGATCAGATTTTGTTCTTTTAAAGGGGAGAAGATATTTTTCAAATGAGATGTTTTGGGAAAGAGGACAGGTGGCAGCATCAAGTGAAATCTGGCTTTTCTCTCTTCCTTATATTCTTTCTTCCTCACTTTGTAAGGGTTCCAAATTTTAGGTTCCAATAGGAGGTTCCAGATTTTGTGTGAGAAGAGCTCCACAAATTTTGAAGTTTCCAGCATGAGTTTTCTCCATTATGTAAATAGTTTTGTGTTTTTTCCCAGATTATGGTTGTTTGAATGCAAGTTGTAGAAGTGGGTATTGTAGCAATGTTCAGCCTTTTGAGTTGTTCTTGCAATATTTTATGAATTGTCTCAAGTTGTACATCTGATCATTTGAATAGAATATATCAAGGATGTGTTTGTTCATCTCTGCAAATTCTTTTCAGGTGTGTTATTTGTGCATTGATCTCTCTTAAAGAGAGAGGTACATCTCATTGTTCAAGTTACTGTGGTTTTAGGTATTTGAGCTGGATGTGTGAAGCAGAATTTCATAATTTCATGAGGGGACAACTAATGTAAGGCATGAGCTCATTTTGTGTCCACGGGCTGAAGTTTATTTGTTGAGATATTTCCTTTTATGGTTGTGTGTTTGATTCTATAGCCCTCGATAAAGCACTGATCTATTTATTGGTCTGGGAGATTCTCAAACTAAATATATATTTGAATACCATTTCATTTCATGTTGTATTGTAGGGAGTTTTGTCTCATGTTTAAGCCAAGCTGCAAGTTGACTGAATGCTTAGCCAGTATTTAGGACTGCCTTGGGTTATTACTGAATTCTTTAATGAGACCATCTGCTAGTTTGTTGATGTTGTTAGTTGTGTATTATTGGTTGTATCTTGTGCATCAAAGGGTTTCGCCCCTAGGTTTAGCAAAACCTGAAGTGTAGGAAGTTCATTTGGATCCTTGTTAGTTGGTCATTTTCACTTAAATGTTCAATAATTGGAGTTGGCTACTCTTTAATATCTATTGCAGGGTGAATGGGTTGTTGATCTGTAATCCACCATAAAAATCAACCAATGCCTGGAAGATCTCTGAAACTCAACTTTCATCACAAACTTCATTCATCTGCAATCACTGAAACACACAAATGTACCAAAAAGATGAATTCCAATAATAGGAACAAGTACATCTGACACCATATTCAAAACTTTCACATACTGAATCTATCCTACATATAACTAAACCATTGATATCTAACTAACAGCCAACATGCATCCAACCTAAACTGCTAACAATCAATCGACATAGATATCAAACACAAAATTTCCAAAAATTTAAACCCCCCCCTTCCCCCCTTGAGTTAGATTTTCGTTTTACA
>MU227658.1:4719534-4733136 GCA_018584345.1 Thuja plicata
AACTAAAATTAATTACAACTCAATGTTATATATATATATATATATATATATATATATATATATATATATCCCTTCTTATTTTATTAGGGTACATAAAATAAAGATAATCTATACAACTCTTTTTATAATTCTAATTGAACTCAAAAGTGGAAAAATAAGACATTCATTGTAGTTTTAATTTCTTGGAAATATAGATTAACAAAAAAGAAAAATCTAGATGGACCCACTTTTAAGAAATTCAAGTTAAAGTAGAAAGGAAGTTGGGTGGTCCTTTGATATACCCAATTTTACTTGAAATAAATGAAATCAAATTAATTTTTGAATCCTAATAATTAAAAATCGAACCAGAACCAGCTATTGCGGCTTAATAGCATAAATGACAAATGGTTTTCACAGTCAACTAAATTACATGATGTCTATATAGGAAGTTGGGTGGTCCTTTGATATACCCAATTTTACTTGAAATAAATGAAATCAAATGATTTTTGAATCATAATAATTAAAAATCCAACCAGCTATTACAACTTAATAGCATAAATGACAAATGGTTTTCACAGTCAATAAAATTACATGATGTCTATATGAAAACTTTGCTTTCTGATGAGATATTTGCATTATCTAACAAGGTTGACAAATAATTGACTTTAGTCGCACTTATGTTTTAAAGATCATAGACTACAAGAATTGTAGAAGAAAACAACAGACAAGAGAGATCAAGTCATAAGCTTTAAACAACAAAAAGGCTTTAAACAGCAAAAGGCTAATCCAACGCTATTGCAGCTCAATAGCATGACATGGTCGTTCGTCAACAAACAGAGAAGAAAGGATTGTCTAATTATTGGTTGGCTTTCACAAATAACAGAATTACAAGATGTCCATATCAAAAGATATTTGCATTATTCCCTAAAAATATAGAAGAAATTATCATATAAATAAGAACTTTTTATTAGAGTCATCAGAGAACTTTGAACTATGATATAGACAATAAAGATTATAGATGATTGACAGAATACTGTTTTTCTAATGTAACTATAAATTTCACAAAGTTGATACAATAGATAAACATCTATTAAGGTAATATCGTGAGCAGATGATTTTGAGCCGAGAAACAGGGTATGGGCATTTATCAAAGCACATGAACAGAGAGAAATTTGGTCGAAAGTTGTAAATTTGGTTAGAAGAATAGTCAAAGCATGTGATTTTTTTGACAGAAAGCCACAAAGAGAGTTGGTATGATGGACTGCAACGATTGCAGGATATGGACAATGTACAGTATGGAAAAATAGACAAGGCATGTGATTTTTTTGACAGAAGCCACAAAGAGAGTTGGAGTTGGTGTGATGGAATGCAACCATTGAAGGGGACATATGGTTTTGAAGTCTAAAAAAAAATTTAACCTAATGCAATTGGCAGTTGTAAGGCCAGTTTGACAACCTTTTCTAGCATTCTCCCTACTGTGCCAGAATCCTCCCGAAACCCAGAATACTTAAATGAGAGGACTATATACTACAAAGGCAAATCCTTAAAATCCAAACTGCATATTTCCAATATCATTTTCTCAGGATATTTCTAGTAAAACACTTAATTAAATTTAAAAATGCCATTTAAAGAATGCTAATTGCATATGCACTTACTGTAAAGTGTAAAAATTTGGGCAAACACAGAGCTCCAGTGGAACATGGGAAGAAGTGACTTGACAAGGAATAATCTCACCAATTGCATTGCAGTGAGGCAGAAATGAGTCTCCAAATTATGCATAATGCTCATATTTCATTCAATTGTTTTATACAGGACAGTGTATTTACTGCAGTCCGCCAGTGGTATGAACCTGCACCTTACATGTATGGCATTGAAATTTTAATCAAGTTCAACATTACACATTTGAAAATTTATTACATTATTTGATCCTAACTGTATGATTGAACATAATTCCCTTGATAGCTGTATACGATGTGTAGATGGATACCTTATTAATAAGAATCGGCTCTCTTACGATGTGTAGATGGCCATGAAAGAGATATTTAATTATATTTGCAATCCATATTTATATAGAAGATGGCAATGCCATGCAGATCCAACAGGCCCATTCAGAAAAAATGTCATCAGCTCACTAAACATACAGGTCCCATTCATGTCAAAATGTCCCAACATCAACTCTCAACTTCTTTTTCGATTGACCCTCACTTTTGTCAAAAGCATTTTCATCCATAATTTAAGCATTAGCAGTGATAGAAACTTCTCCCCTTGAGAACTACTTATTATTTGATTGCACTGTTCATCTACGATAGACAGAAACATTTTCATTGATTCAATATATGGTTCCCTAAGACAAGAATGTAAAGCATATTACAGAAACAAATCAAAAGTTGCAGCAACAACAAGAGTTATTGTCTGTTTGGAAGGACTTATTGGATGCATTAATTTAAGTTTTCTACTCATCTCAAGCAAAAAATTCAACAAGTCATATTTTCTACAGGTACAATGTGGTAAATTTCAGCTTCTAAATAGGCTTTTAAATCATTTGAAAGCCAGAGGACACTTCAGTCAAATCTGTTAGCTTAGTAGAGCATATATGGTGATGTGTATCACAACATTTGGCTTCTTAACAAGGCCATGGCCTCAAGGACGGGTCTGCCTAAGTTTCTTGGTGACAGTGAGAGTATTTATGGGAAATCAATTGTAGGATGATCCAAGGAAAAAAATTACAGTTCCTTGTTACAGTATTTTAGGACTGTCTCCTAGATGATAGCAAACTTCTCAGGTAAAATGAACTACATGGAACCAAACATGGAACTTCAAGGCCTTCTTTCATGGGGTTACACTCTACCCAAAAAGCAAAAAGCATTTTGGATTTTAAGCTCAAGATTTTAATTATTGACGTTTTCATGTTTCTAGCGTTTCAGGCAAAATCAGATCGGTTGCCTCCTATGGGATTGTATCTAAACTTCTATTGTTCAAAGGACCTTTAAGCATACATTACCTATCTGACAATTGTTTCAATTCAAAAGTACGTGCTTCACAAGCAGTGCTTAAAGCTAGTTGTATAATTGACAAGTTAAAAGATTATTTGCTTAACAATTTAAATTCGGTCACCTTTTAATTTGGCTATAAATGTGCCACTATATTTCTTGACGTTGGCTTGAAATCCGTAATTTTATAGAATGCAGTCTGCTCGTGACAATTCATTCAGCATTTTTTGGTCCAAGAGAGAAAAATTACAATTATGTGAAGATAGTTAGATCCTTTGAGTCTTCGAATTCTCTTTGAGACCCTGAAATCCCCTGTTGATTGACGACACAAATTTGTTGTACAAAATAAATGTTGTCAAATGATATTTATCTTTGTGTATTTTGGAGGGATATCCTAGTCCTCCGTTCTATTTAGTTTCCGATTGAGAGAAGCCCTAATTACATTGCACCTATAATGGTCATAAAATCCTCTTCATTCACAATAGATAGATATATGTGCTTCATGCATTATTATTTCTACAATTTCCTAACGGTCTTTTCATATAGCATAACAGTGATCATGTTTAACGTTGACTCCTTCAAGAGCATTCCTATTTCACTAAACGTTATATTTTATATATGTTCTTCACAAGAATTTTTGCACTACTCTGAAGCTCAATGCCTTCAGAGTATGTAATAACTATCATTTGATCAGACATCTTATAGAATTCATTCATCTGAAATGGATTTACTAACATTAATTTCATGGTATCCAGGATAGCAAGGCTTCACATGAAGTTAGAATGGCTTGAAGATGGTGGTCTTAAAACTATTATGGGACCCATTCTGGCAGTAAAATTTGAGGAATCAAGGGGTCGAAAGTTCTGGTTTAACAGTTTAAGCATAAATTTGGGCAATGTCTAAAACTATGTCTATGCAATTATAGTAATCCCCAATGTCTAGGAAACAGAGAGATATTAATGTGTACATAATTCCCTTGATAGTTGTATATGATGTGTAGATGAGAAATGAGAATGGAGAGCTCGAAATGGAAGGGTTGCGTGCAAGCCCTTGTGGCCGCTCTTCTGCAGATTGTTTGGGAGATCACCAGTGACAATGTCTAGGAAACATAGAGATATTAATGTGTATATAACTCCCTTGATATTTGTATACGATGTGTAGATGAGAAATGAGAATGGAGAGCTCGAAATTGAAGGGTTGCGTGCAAGCCCCTGTGGCCGTTCCTCTGCAGATTGTCTGGGAGATCACCAGCGATTTTTGTGCAGTTAAAAAATGGCATCCTTCCTTGGAAGCATGCGAAAGAGTGGAGGGCGCGCCAGAGAACGGCCTCGGCTGCATTCGCTATGTTTCAGGTTCGAGCCCAACCGGAGTTCTTTGGGCCAAGGAAAAACTTACCGCTTTGGACTCTGCTCACCATTCTTATGATTACATTGTTGTCGACACCAACATCGAGGGTTTTCAGGGTTACCGAGAAAATTTTCAAGTGATGGAGGGAGAAAAGGAGGGGACTTGCCTGGTAAAATGGAGTTTTGAATTGATTTCGAATCCCGGCAAAGTTGAAGAGGAAATTGTGAATTATTGGAGCTCACTCTTATCTGGTGCTCTCAAAACACTTCAAGATGTTGTTTCTCCATCTTAAGTGTGTAGCAGGTCATTTTTTTTAAAGTTGAATGTGTTTAGTGGCATTACATCGAACACTTTACATACAAACTCAGTTCATAAATAAATCTTTGTCCTAAACTTGAACTTGAACGGTTTGCTTATACATAATAGTAGAGAATAGTAGAGGAAACAATAACAACATACATTCGCATTCACACAACAATCTGCATTTAAAGTCATGGTAATGGTTAACAAACCTCAGATTTCTTGCAGTCCTCAAATAGAAAAAGATTGATATCAAAAATACTAGAAGCCTCTTTCCAGTGATCCTACAAGCACAAATAGATAAACAAATCAATTTAACCTTCCTTAGAAACAGATGGGATTCTTATGTGACATAATTTAAATCACCAAATCCTAAAATTAGGGCACTAGCTCTTCCCTGCCAAACCATTCACAAATCATAAACATACTCTTGTTAAGCTGCTTTTGCCCTCCTCTCTTTCCTCTTTGCCCTGTGAAAACACAGATTGAGATCGTGAAATTGTAATGAAATTATGAACTAATCCTAATGGAAAGCACATAAATTTATACTGTTGTTGCCTGTAGCGGTGAGAAACAACTTTGTGGCAGTAGTTTATTGAGTAGTGGCGGTAATTTCAACCGATACTTATCGGTTTATCTGACAGCTATTCAAGATCCTTGGCACTATAACACGACATCATGAGAGCACCTCTTTGTCTCACAAAGGTTTTATCTCCTTTGCAAAGGGAAACACCATGATGTCCCAAAACTCTGATCAAGAAATGAGATTGTTAGTAATAACTGAGAGGTGGGGGGGTGGGGTGTGAATCAGTGGCCTCAAAAATTTATCCTTTAATCTTTAACCACCAATCAATACACCTCAGATTATTAATTCCCTACAAGATGCATGCCATGAAATACTTATAATAACTAACTGTCTGTCAGTTTACCTTGTCTGTCCTTATTCTCCTGTATAACTGATAAGCAGTAAAAATATTTACCGATACTCAGTAAATATGCAAAGTATACCAATCAATCTAGAAATGCATATGTGAAATGTAAAACAATAAAGTAATAAACTATACACACATAACACATGGATTTTAATGTGGAAACCCTATTAAGGGAAAAAACCACTGGGACGGTACCCCAAAGTTTCACTCTTCTGAAGTGAGCCCTGTTAGGAGCCAACCCTGTTAAAGGTTACAAACACGCTGTTAAGTGCGACCTTGTTAGAGGATTTTATACATAGGTTGTCACTTAGTATCTGACATCTATTTTGCTACCATCCTTGAATCAACCTCCTTCTTAGACTGTCAATAGGCTTTAGGAAAATCTTGCTACCATCCTTGAATCAACCTTCTTCTTAGGCTGTCAATAGGCTTTATGCAAATTCAATGCTACTTTCATGAATCATCCTTTTTTGGCAATCTGTTAGGATATACCTCAGTTATAGAAGACGGTTAAGTCCTGCTCTGTTAAGAAACTTGATGCTTCAATGGTTAAACTGAAACATTATGACCGTTTCTAATGCAACTTGAATTACAGATTTTCAGATCTATTTAAGTACAATACCTCTCTAATCAATGTATCAATTCAATTCTTTGTGCTCCACACTTTCTTCTCTGTGATGCTGTGCTTCATTGTTCGTCAGTGTCTGCAGAATTCTTTAGCTCTCCTTCAGCTTGATTGATCAGGAGTGTATGAAGTTATCCTTCACCAGTTTCTCTTCAGCATCCTCTTTCTATTCACTCCCCTTTCGTGTATTTGATTGTTCGTGATTACGGAAATGAATTATGCTTGTCTCTTATATAGACATGATGTTCCTTAATTCTTGATTCTTGATTCTTGATTCTTGGTGTGAAAAACAATCCAGCCAATCTGATTTATGACTTTAACTCCTGATTTACCTCGTAGTTATCTTCTTGCCAACTGTACAAATCTTCTTCTAAATCAATTACTTAACTCTGGGCGAATAAAACAAATAAAACAGCCAGTTAAGTCTATCTTTAAGCTCTGTCAACTAGATATTTTGTCATTTTCTGAACTCTTTGTTCTGTCGGTCAACTCTGCAATTAGTCGTCGGTGACAACTACTAGTTTTGTCGGTGCAACTCCAGTTAGCTTCGGGATCTCCATCCGTCGGGAATCATAGGATTTTTCTTCGTCTGGCAACACTGTCTTCTGCTCTTCAGGCATCACTGTGACTTTTTTCTTTGCCTTTACCGATGGTGTGCACTCTGTCGGTGTTGTCTGTCACTTAGTGAATACTTGACTTTTATGCATTGCTGAAAGCATAATCTTTGTTCCATTGATTTTCTGAATTCTTTGGCATTATGTACATGACCATACAGATGATATCAAGTTGACATCAATGACAATACAAACCATTAACTATTTTAATGTCTTGCATTATCTTTAACTTAACATTATCAAACATTTAATCAGTTACATGTCATCAGAGATGTCCTGTCGACAAGCAGCTGTGTGGCAGTTTTCCTAGAGAAATTTGAGTTAAACGACAGTAAACAAAATGCGGCATCCGAATAGGTGAATTCTTGAATTCATCCGAAGTGAGGAGTTATAGGCGAAGGATGGTCCAAGGGGAATAGCCTAATCAAGTAATGAATTCTAAAACACAATTCACCATAAAAGAATTATTCTACAAGGTTTTTTACAAGATAACCAATGATGGGATAAACTAAAATTATCTTTTCATGAACGTATTGATTTCTTTAGAAAGCATTTTCATTGGTATGAGGCTATAAACTTTCCATGACTTGTAGTTTCGTACGAGTAATTGGTCAATGAATGTAAACGTAGATTAAGAAAAGATAATTCTTATTGACATTTCATGCAAAGCGTTTTAATTCAGATTTGATATAATTTCAAACAAATTTATTAATGCCTTTGTTATATTCTAATTTTTCAATCCACAAAATTTATGTAAAAAAATAACTCTATCTGGATACTGAAGAATTTAAAATATACAAAGGATTTGATAAATTGTGTTATTTATATATGTTTTTGTCCTCTATTTTTCTTTGTATGACAGATTGGAATGAATTTAGGATGACATGATTTACAAAAGAACTATGGATGCGGATATATACACCGTAATAATTTAACAACTAAAATATAAGCAAAACTCCTCAACAAAATATCAAGGTGAGCATAAAGTTTGAATAGAAAATGGAAGGCGGAGTTAAAACCATGCCCTCGTCAAAGCTCAAGCTTTAACTATAATTTGAAACTAACAAAATTATGAAAACACATACAATACGGTCTTGTGTATCATTTTGTAAGGAGAAAAATAAAGTAACAAAATAAAGTAACAGGAGGATCTAGAGAGGAACATTACAATGGTGTGGTGTCTCTGCAAATGTCTAGCTCTTTTTCCTTAATTTTTGGGAGACGAGATAAGCTCCCTACAAAATGTATCATTGACCAAATTTGATAAAAAAATTATTTTGGGGGAGGTCATTTTAAAGATCATATACTCATTTTCTTTAAAGAATTATGTTGCCCCAGGCGTTCATAAATACAAAACTAGTTTAATTAATTTAGGTAGGTTAGGTACAGAGATTTGATTTTTTTTCCTTGATAAATAGTTAAATGAAAAATATAAGAATAGTATTAACAAATGTATTCTATTTAGATTAATAACTATATATATTTCATCACAATTTAATAAGAATGAATTATTAAACTTTCTTGTTATTTTTATTATGTATTCTTATCTTAAATCAATTTAATAACTTATAGTTACAACTACATCAATTTCTTAAAAACATAAAATTTAAACTACTACAACACTTACATTATTCTTATCTCACAATGGGGTTAGAAATTGTAAATATATAAATAAATTATACAATTACTTTACCTACAAGTAATGAGAAAAATTAGTCGTCAACATTCCTAATTAAGTTTAAACACGCACACACATCGAACATAATCCTCTATCTAAGTGATTTTGTGAGTGCTAGATTCTATCATTCCTACTATTGCCAAAGTGCTAACCTCTTCTACCTGGACCTCATTCTCACCTTCAAAACCTGTCCAAAGCTTACACCACTCAAGTTTTCATTAGTACGAGTTAGTACCAAAATTCATAATTCCTAATCAATATTAATTAAATAACATCATTCATTTCATATAATTATGATGTGCCAGAACATAATCAAAGTTACCACTATAACATGTAATATTCATAAAACATGGTAATCAAACATCTAACCATCCACAAATACAATAATAAAATGTCTAACATCAGTCAAAGTCTCTAACTAGATCAGGCATAGTCAACAAAAGTTAATAAAGTCTAAAAAAACTCTTAAAAATAGACCACTAAAAATTGAGATGTGACAACCAAAGAAAATCAAAGAAGAATAACAGTCCTAATAGTAAACATTTTCTTATACCTTTATTTGATTATTGGAAGCTTCCTCTTTCACTCAGCCACAATGGCACCCATCCAAGCATACAAACTATCATGCTCCACTAGCATGTCAAAAGATGCACTCCATTCCAAAGACCAGAACCATTGCTCATAACTTTCTACATCAGTGAGGATGCCAGAAACATACTCTATTTGGACTTCAACCAAGTCCTTCGCTATCCAAAAGGTTTTCGCCATATCTTCTCTATGTATCTGCAAGTGTAACATCTCACCCTGAAGTTGGCCAACCTTTATTCTTTTTTTTTCCTCTATCATCCTTGAAGTAATCATATGTCTTCCCCAGTTCATTCAATTATGTCTCAATAACTTCAATTTTTCCTCTGAAATTGTCAACAGCAGCAGGCCACCAAATACAATACCTGCAAATGTGTGAAATTACTTTTATGCAATCCTTTGTTTCACTGACCATTCTAGATAGTCTTTGTTTAGTGTTAGTACACTTCTTTTCAATAGACTTCGTTGGTTCCCAAATCAACAGATTGGAAAATTCTCAAAGTATGCCAAGCCTTGTGATCAAATTCTCTGTATGCACCCTAAAATGGTTGCCTAGACTATGGGCCCCCATTTATCAATTTATCAAATTCCTGAATCAATGCTTTCCAACATTTTTAATTCAAATCAATTTCCTCAATCAAATCGTAATTAATTCAATTATTTTAATATTTCCTAAGGTTTGATCATTTCATCAATTATCTTATTTAATTAAAAGAAAAAAATTCCTTTTTATTAAATTAAATTATCTTATCTTATTTAATTAAAATCTCTCTTAATTAAATAATATTATCTCATTTAATTAAAAGAAAATCCCTCTTTTAATTAAATAAAACCCCCACTTAAATCCGTCTTTGTTGAAAAATGAAATAAATTAAATAAAAATAAATAAAGTTCCTTTTTCTACACATCTTCCTAAGTGGTGAGCTTTTTGCCTCTTAATCATAGCCTTTGATTTTTGCCTCTTAATCTCTATCGTCCATTTCTCTTTAAAAGGCAACCTCTCCTTCTCATTTGGGAATCAAGATTTTATGCTAATGTTATGCTACAGGTTTGGAGAGCAATTTTGGAGGAGATTTTGAGCACTTGATCTTGGATATTGCAACTTCTCTCTTCTTGTCTTCTTCTTTCATGCCCCATGGCAATCCATTTAGATTAATTTTGCACTTGCATGTTAGATTAGATTCATGTTTCATTTCATAGATTAATATTGCATTTGTATTTCCTTTCATAGAACAATCATGCATTGTTATCATATAGATTAATTTCCTTTCATGCATTGTTATCATATAGAATAACTTTCATTTTCATTTTCATGCATACTTGATGATCATGGAGACTAGCACTCTTGATTTTCCTCTTTGAATCTCTCATTTTATGGTGTACTTGCATGGGCACAAACTAGGTCAATCTGAGGGCCTCCATTACAAACCCTTGCACTCCATGAATAGAGAGTTATGAGTCGCCATTCGAGACCTCGTTCTTGAGCAATCTTGGATACAATGATTCATAGAAGTGTGACATATTTTTAGCACACATTTTTGGCACCCATCGTGGGGCATGATGCTCTTTATTTTCTTTCATTTTATTCAGATTTTCTAATCTTTACATGGCTATTTTATTGAAATTTTTCAAGCCTAACCCTTGTGCAGGATGAGTTGAAGATAAAACCTAGGGTTTTTTGAAAGATTTGATCATATCTCCCAAACGGCTTGATTTTGGTCAGAATTTTTTTTTGCAGGTTGGCATTGGGTCAAAGGTGTCTCAGTTTGAAAATCAAAATTTTCAGATCATTTTTTCATGATTTATAATTATTTTATGAAAATTTGTTTATGGTCGCAAATCAGTGAATTTGTCAAAAAAAATTACATTTCTGGAAATCTCTTGGAATTCTATAGGGGGTATGTTCTCTGTGTTTTTTCTTTTGATGACAAATAATGGCTTAAAAATTAATCTTTAAAAATGGTCTATTTTGATAAATAAGGTCCCTAGGGCACAAATCAAAAAATATTGCTAAAAGATTTACATTTTTGGAAAGCTCTTTATTTTTTAATAGGGGTCTCTTTTCTGCATTTAGAATTTAGGATCCGAATTCATGGCATATAGGTCCAATCTTGTTGACTAGGTCAAAAATCAAAATTAAAAAAGGGCATTTAATGATTAGCTTGCACTTATTTTTCACATGGTTCAATGCATGATGTGAGTTTTCATTTGGATTATTTGTTGGTTATTATTGCTCCTAACAGTTGATTTTCAGATCTAACCCTAGAGTTTGCATAAGTTGAATATACATTACATATCTTGTTTGCTTGTCTTGCTTGTTGGAGAGTTTGTGGCTTGCTTTCGTGGAAAAGCTCAAAAAAATAAACAATAAGGTAAAATCTACTAAGCGCGTTGCTTTGGACCTGAGGTATTTTTTTGCATCTCTATAAGATTTGGATTTTAGAAATAAAAATGAATCTCTCATGTGTTTAGCTTGAGTGTTCTTTTCTTTCATAGATCACATTTCCAATTTTTTCTCTAAAGAATGAACCTAGATTTGCTTTCTTGCATATATGTTTCACATAGTAATTAGGCCCTATGAACACTATTTGTGGCAATCTTGAGAGAGTGGGCTTCATTCGCTTGTCTTACATGCAAAGCTCTTCTTGACGATAGATCCCCTTGTAGGTAGGGAATGATTTGTTATTATCTCACTTGGTTTGGTCTTCAACTTTTGACGGTACTTTATCTCTTGAGATTGGTGGTCATTGTTGTTGATATACGAACCTTGGGTGAGGTGATTTCAAATTAGTGGGTCAATTAATATTGTTTGCTATGTCTGGGTGAGGTGAAGAGGCTAGAGGATTATGCTCTTTTCCCTTTTGGGAGAATCAGAAACTTGGGACCCTTGAATCCGAACTAAGTCCCCATGTGGTCCATATTGTGAGTCTTCCTTGTTAGAGAGGGTTAACGGTAGTGGACACTCTCTTTATTGGGTAAACCACATGGACAGAACCTCAAGCGATAATAGCCATTTCTGCCATGGTAGCAACAACCGCTATATAAATGTCCTTGTGGAAGAAATCTCCACAGGTGTAGTCTCTTGTTGGGTTGTCAGATCTCCTCAACAACTCCTGATTGATTAAATTCTTAGACTGTGTCAAAACCTCGGTGCGCCGGGATTGGATTTCACCCACTTGAGATTGCAAAAGTTGCAAAGTTAACCATTACTATGAACCATAGTGCAACCAACTTTTTCTTTTCTAGGAATATGTGCGTGATTGAAAAACATTTTGAGAACATACACAAATAGAATGTTTAGGGAGTAGAATACTACGACACTATTCTTGTTCATACACAAGGTTGCTTTGCCCCTTTCTCATTGTTTGAAGATAATTATTTTCTTGGACTCCCTGATTGCTTTCTTGCGTACGTGATTAATGATAAAAATCTATTAATGTATTTATTTGGTCAATTAAAATAAACAAATCTTAGTTCCCGAGTGATAACAACTTCAACAGATCTCCGCAAAAGTGCCATGACATGTTACTCAACATCCAAATGAATGTAAATGGTATAAAGTTGCACAAAATGATTCTTGGTCTTCTTTCTTCCACATCTCCCATGTCTTCCTAGTCTCCCATTACCATAATTTCTCTTCTTCCTTCACGCGTCTTCCTCTTCTTCCTAAGATCTTCACATATTCTTGTTTCTTTTTCTCTTATTATCTAGTCTACCTTCTTCTATTCATCTCTTCTGTGACTCTCATGCTTGATTCCTCATCTTCCAGAACCATGAATTTAAACTATCTTTTTATGGAACCTCTCTTGAAAATAGATGATCTTGAACTCATTTCACAATTCTAAGAGTATTATTCCTCCAAAAATTGCATGGGTAATAATTTATGACAAAAATAGAAAAAAAATTGATTGAATAAGACGCATTTTCTAGGATCATACACATGATCTTGTCACGACCTCCTTCTTCCAAATGTCTTTCATCTTCTAATTCTTCTCATCTTTCCTCATCATCCAAGTCTTCTTCCTCCACTAGGTCTTCACTTTCCTCTTCTCCACGATCTTGTTCTTCTTCTACTTCTCCCAAGAGTCTTACTTCTCTTCTCAAGACATACCATAATCAACAATGTGATGACCCTTATGATACCTCTTCCACGAAGAGTGACATGCCCATCTCTGATGACTATGATGATGGACAATGTAGTGATACCTATGACACCTCTATTCCTAAGAATCCTCCTAGTCGTGTGCTAGTTCTTACTTGTAATGGGTTGTAAAATTGGATAGATTGTGATGGTGATCCATATGACTCTGATTTTTAAAGAGACTTTGATGATTTTTGTGAACAATACATGGATGATACATTTACTTCTATTGAGGAAGAGAAAGCTTTCTGTGCTGATTATAAACGTAAATACTATAAGAATCTCTCCTCTAAGAGCTCTCATGCTGAAAATAAAGATTACACTCTCAAGAAAGATCATGTTAATGATGAACCTTTGTTTTGTGATGATTCCCTTCCATCCTCTACTTCCTCCAATACTCATACATCTCCT
>MU227658.1:4753561-4789827 GCA_018584345.1 Thuja plicata
ATTGTCCTTGAGAGAGATTAAGCCTGAGAGATCTCTTAACAAAGCTTGGATAGAGAACCATGAGATGATATAGATTGTTTAGCTTCAATTCTTAGATTAATTTGTTTTATCATTCCATAGAATTGTTGCTTTCAATCTTAATTCCATGAAGGTGTATTTTCTTACACACAGTTACAGTTGCTCTATTGCACGTACACCTTTGCATTTTCATGTAGCTTGCATTGTTAGACCTCATGTTAGTTTGCATTTCTAGGCTGCATTATGATTTTGAGAGGGTTTCCTTCATCTTTCTTGTGGACTTTTAATCAACTGTGATCACGTTCTGATTTTTGTTTCCTTATCTTCTTTCGTGATCTCAATCAAAATTTTCTATCTTAAACAGTTGATTGATTTTGGGGCATTCTCTTTCTTAAGGCAAATTCTCTTTCTTCTCTCTATTTCTTTCCACCTCTTCCAAACTTCTATCTTCCATTCGCTTTCACCCCACTTCTTTTCTTCTAATTCAACCTTGGGGCATAATCTTTCATGCTTGATGATCTACCTTGGTTCCATGATCCTTATATCTTTCATCTTACATCAAGAACTTTATCTTTTTTATTAGATCAAATTTATCAAATTTCTCTTTCTCCTCTATCTCATTTCCATTTTGATCACGAGGGGGCAGTACCTATCAAACTTCAATCCTTGATTCAGCTTTATGAATCCTATCAAGCGCTCCGCTTGGGGCAACCTTGCCTAAGATTCTTATCTTGGACATGTCAATCACCTATTAACAGGGGTGTTGACCTTGTCTTTTTCAAACAACTTATCTTTGTCTTGATGTGTTCCCATAAAGATCACACGCCTGGGCTGTTTTGTGATCTCAAATTGATCTCACACTTCAACTGCATTCTTTGACTACATGTGTTCCCATAAAGATCACACATTAGTCAAAGAGGGGCAAATGTATGCACCCTAAAATGGTCGCCTCGACTATGGGCCCCATTTATCAATTTATTAATTTATCAAATTCCTGAATTAATGCTTTGCAACATTTTTAATTCAAATCAATTTCCTCGATCAAATCATAATTAATTCAATTGTTTTAATATTTCCTAAGGTTTGATCATTTCATCAATTATCTTATTTAATTAAAAGAAAAAAAATCATTTTTATTAAATAAAATAATCTTATTTAATTAAAATTCCTTTTTAATTAAATAATCTTATCTTATTTAATTAAAATCTCTCTTAATTAAATAATATTATCTCATTTAAGTAAAATATCCCTTTTAATTAAATTAAATAATCTTATTTAATTAAAAGAAAATCCCTCTTTTAATTAAATAAAACCCCCACTTAAATCACTCTTTGTTGAAAAATAAATAAATAAAATAAAATAAATAAAGTTCCTTTTTCTACACATCTTCCTAAGTGGTGGGCTTTTTGCCTCTTAATCATAGCCTTTGATTTTTGCCTCTTAATCTCTACCGTCCATTTCTCTTTAAAAGGAAACCTCTCTTTCTCATTTGGGAATCAAGATTTTATGCTAATGTTATGTTGTAGGTTTGGAGAGCAATTTTGGAGGAGATTTTGAGCACTTGATCTTGGATATTGCAACTTCTCTCTTCTTGTCTTCTTCTTTCATGCCCCATGGCAATCCATTTAGATTAATTTTGCACTTGCATGTTAGATTAGATTCATGTTTCATTTCATAGATTAATATTGCATTTGTATTTCCTTTCATAGAACAATCATGCATTGTTATCATATAGATTAATTTCCTTTCATGCATTGTTATCATATAGAATAACTTTCATTTTCATTTTCATGCATACTTGATGATCATGGAGACTAGCACTCTTGATTTTCCTCTTTGAATCTCTCATTTTATGGTGTACTTGCATGGGCACAAACTAGGTCAATCTGAGGGCCTCCATTACAAACCCTTGCACTCCATGAATAGAGAGCTATGAGTCACCATTCGAGAACTCATTCTTGAGCAATCTTGGATACAATGATTCATAGAAGTGTGACACATTTTTAGCACACACTCTCCACTTGATTTGGCCAACTAACAAATTCACTTAGTAGTGAGATTGAATTCTTGCACTTAAGGCTCTGCAGAACCAAGGCTAGTACGCCTATACCTCAATCTTATCTATTGGTTGGAGGCTTTTTATAGAAAATAGTATGTTTTCTTCAAATGTTCTCTTAAGTTGGCAATATAATCATAAGAAAAAATAAATTATGAATTATATAAAATGTTTTTTATATCGAATTGCTTTAAACTGAACAAATGAATGTTTATACTATGTTGTATATATTATAAGTGCTTGAAAGGATTATGAACTTATTTACATATATTGAGTGATGTGATCAGTGCCTTCTTTCTGTTGGGCTCCAGAGTCTTTGCTTTCATTAACCCTTATGTATAACCTTTGTGAGACAATTTTTAAGATTACTACTGGGATAATCCTGTCAACTGACCTGATCTTTAATGCCTTCAATTATTGATTAATATGCCAATTAGTTTCATTAAATTTAACTCTTACTAGAAGAGACTAATAAAATAGAACATATATGAAACAACTCACATATAATGCTGATGAGAAAATTGAAATATAACCAAATAATATATTATGCACAAAGAATCAAAGTAGCTTATATTCATTGGAAATATAAATCACAAAGGAACCATTAATTAAACACTTATCCCAGAACCTCCAAAAACAGAGCAACCTGATCATTAATATTAAGTCTTTTCTATTGTTTCCATCCCCTATAAAATATGTCCACTTATATAGACATGGGCCACAACTACTTACAAAAGACGTGTCCTTTCATAACAAACTTTAACAACAAAAACTATCTTAACATAAACAGATTAAGATTTGGCAAATGAATTGTGTATTCCTCATTTTTGTAGACATCCACATGTTGAATTGAAACTTCCATTGAAAATTATTTTCAAAACATTTTGTTTGTTATTTCCAACACATGAATGGTAAGATCTTCGCTAGTCCACAACTCTGGCAATCCGACTGATATACCTTCCACTAGCATATTCTTCCATTTATCCAATGGCATCAAAAAACCATCCTCAAGAAAAGTGTGCAATACATCCATGACATCGCACTTGAGTCACTTTATATCTGTGTTCAACTTCATATCCCATTCATGATGTGCACTCGATAAAAAAATTCACAACTGAAGCCGCTCTATATTCTCTAGATCAATTATGTTCATTTTCTTCGTCATTCTATCATTGAATCTTCTATGTTCCTCCAATATCTTAAACATGTTAGAATAGGTATCCCAATACTTATCAACCATCTTCATCAATCTTTTAAATCTTTTTTCAATAATATTTATGGCCAAATCATCCAATTAATTACCCTTTTCCTTTATTTTCTTCTCTGATTTCTCCTCTTTAAACCTCCAATAATTTGTATCTCCCATTGCTACTATCACCCTCTATTTTGCATCATAATCAAAACCGTAACTAGTGGAATTGCCTTCTTGTGACTTCAAGGCTTTCTTTTTCCGTGCTTCCCTTTCTTCCTCACTTCTCTTCAATTAATTCTTATAAAGGTTTACTTCTCTAACTAAATCATCCACCTGAGCCCGATTCATCATACCAACATTCACATTTAATCATGTTGTCTCATATGGATGAGTTATACAAAAATTTTGAACAATTAAATGTCTGAATGCTTCATCGACATCTACAAGTAGTGGCCTCTGATCTCTTGGGTATAAATCTCATTGCAATAAAGCCTTTTGGTCAGGATCAAAACCAGATCTACTGGCAATCTCCTGCAATTACTCAGCCTTAATTCCTAACACATGACCTTCCTTTCTTGCAAAACAATCAAACATCAATGTAGCTTTCATATCCCATCCTTGGTACATAATAACTCCAGCATCCTTAAGCAATTTTCTTCCTCTTTGTGGAGTGATCTTTTATGGTTTATTTTGAACTTGTTCCTCTAGTTTCTTTTCAAGAACCTTAGTCTCCACATTCTCAAAGGCTTCCCTCAATTAGCTTCATTTATATTGATATTAAAAAAATTAAATTCTTTGAAAAAAACAAATTCATCATTAGAAATCTTCTCCTCATGCTCAATTTCCCTGATTTCCCCACATCCATCTACATACAGAGGTTCCAAGTTAAGTTCATTTTCCTCAAACTTGGGCAAAGAGTCTTCAACCTCAACATGTGCTTCTTCTCTCAAGATGACATCCTCATCATCATCTCTAGGTCTAGATACAAGTGTGAAATTGGGGATTCTTCCCTAATCCTCAATGGGGGCTCTTTAAATACCTATAGAGGAACATTATTTATAATTTCTACTTCATGCTAAATCAATTTCATGACTCTAGCCACTGGATCTATGATACCTTGGATTACTTGCATGTTAATTCTTCCTCTTCTTAATTTTTATTAAAAATCCTTTTCCACTTTTTCATATATTTCCTTCATGGTAATAGCTTTATCCCTTTCCAAATTTTGGATCAAATCATCAACGAGAAAAGGATTTTTCCCAGATTATCGTCACATCTAAGATGATCTAGCTCTTGCTATATATCACTCAGGATCAAAGGTTGTCCTTGCATCTCCTCAGGAGAATCCATACACACTGAATTTTTCATTGATAGAATCATAACTCTGCATACTTTTCACAAGGAAATCACCAAATGCCAAAGTACTTGGTAAGAATGACTTCTTATTGCTTGATGTCAAATATTGTGAATTTTACACTGCCATCTACCTCACAATTTCTAGGTAATAAATTCTGTCAGGAACTCTGATTGGGAGGTCATTAGGGAATTCAAAACTGTAAATCCTAATCCTTGCAAAAGTTTCAAAATCATACTAGTCACCCCAATAGTTGTCTACCGAGCTCTGTTCAATATAGTCCTTAGGTATGAGAAACCTTTTAATTTCTAATGACAAAGTATGATCATATTCTCCTCTCAGTAATTTCATCAATGGCTTAACAAAATGCTCTTCAAAACATAAATATTGTGAAAAGGTAGACCTCCAATCCCAGATTTTCAACCACATCTATACTGGTTATCTAAACCCTTGAACATCATACTCCCTAATTGGCAATCCCTCACTCCAGACATTGGTTTACTGTCCAAAAAATAGAAACATGTGTATTAACAAGGAATATTGCTTAAACTTTAACTTAGATGAATCATTTTTAAGATTCTCTAAATTTGTATTAATTTTGTTAGCAACATATGTGACGTAGCCAAGGCAAGAGGATCCAAGAAAAAGAATAGTCCAACCTTGCAGCAAGAGTTACACAATAGAAACTCAAAGATTTCAATAAGTAAATACACAGATATAGAGTATGGAACACACGTGCAACCTTTTCAGTAACAGGTAAAATAATTACAAAGCTCTGCAATAGAAGTCAACATGCCCATCTCAAATGCCAGGGATTATTACAAAGAAACCTACTTATCCTTCTTGAACTATCACTGTAACAGTCTTCTTAAAACCCTAAATTACTGCCCTCGATCTCTAGCTTTCGTCCCCTAAACAAGGACCAAGATCCTGTTGATTAATTGATGTTTTATCTGATGGAGATGATGAAGACCGAGTGATACCAAATATCATGAGTGTATAAATGGTTAGATTAGTTGTTTTGTCATTGATGTCAAGCAATTGATTGATTAATTTTTATTGTGTTACCATATCTTAAGAGGAAAAGTTAAATGGGTAGCAAATACAGATCAAACAACGATGAAGTATTTTTGTTTTAGTTTTTTTCATGACTTGCAGTTTCGTACGAGTAATAGGTCAATGAATGTAATGATGAACTATAATTGATTGAATGTTTGATGATGATAATTTGATGATCACCGAGCTAAAAAAGTAAATGCAAGACATTAAATCAGTTAAATTATTGTATTTTCATTAATGTCAACTTGATATGGTTTGATTGTTCATACACATATTGTCATAAACTTAAAGATTTGAAGAGACAAAGTTTATGTGGTCGGTAAAACATAAAATGTCTGTATACACCGAGTGACAGTAAACACTGAGAAATTCACTGTGTATACCGAGCACAATAGTAACTGAGCAAGAGTTAATGACCGAGCATAGCTGGAGTTAATGACCGAGCATAACTGGAGTTGATGACCGAGCATAACTGGAGTTAAAGAATGACAAAATTTCTTAGTTGGCAAAGCTACAATTTAGGGATTGACTGATTGTTTATTTTATTATCAACAATCAATTAAGCTAAAGAAAGGAAGGAGATTAAAAGTGCATTTTATTCACAGTTATCAAGGAGAGATTTGCAGAATAAAATTAAAGGAGAGCTTTACAGGATAAAGAAAATCATGGCGAGTTTTATGGATCAAGGAGAGATCTATGAAAAAAACAAGGAGATTGAGCGGATAATCATGTCTATATAAAGAGACAGGGAATACATTATCAAAGAGAGCAATTTTGAGTATATTTTGTGTGAAGATAGAACTTTTCATGCATATCTGATCATATAGGTTGAAGAAAAAAGCCAAGGAATTCTGGAGACACCGAGCAACAGAGGACAAAGAATTCACCGAGTAGAATAAAGAAATAAAGCAAAGGAACTGAAGTATATATTGATCAAAGAGGTATTATTGGACTAACAATAGATTTGAATATTTGCAAATCAAAGTTGTATTCTGAACAGATCATTTACTGTATCTATTTAACCATTGATTCAAAAAATCTCTTAACCGAGTGGGATTTAACAGTCCTTATTGTATTGAGATACTCAAGAGTATCAAACATTTTCTTTTTGACAACATAGTGAGTGCTAGGTCAAAAGACAAACTATTGGTTTTAAATCCTCTAACAAGGTCACGCTTAATAGTGTGTATTGTAACCTTTAACAGAGTTGGCTCTTCACCGAGCTTACTTTAGAAGAGTGAAAATCTTTTGGGTTACCGGTCCCAGGTGGTTTTTTTCCATATTGGGTTTCCACGTTAAAATCTATGTGTCAAATGTGTATATGTTTCATTGCATTCATATTTTGTTTTACACGTTATTGAAACTGGATTGGTCGGTTAACACTAAGTTTATTTGTTGCTACTCGCTAAAGTCTAGAAAAGATAAACAATATATCTTACTGAGCAATTTATATTTGTAAGATTATTTATGGTATACATCTTAATGAAATTGGGACTGTAAGATAACTGAAGGTATTATATTTGAGAGATAATTTTTTGGTTGGATCTTTTTGTTAAGGCCACTGATTCACCACCCCCCTCCCCTCTTAGTTATTCTAACAATAGTTATCAAAGCTTTGGTGCTTGGAAGAAAAGTTTAAAGGGACTTAAGCTAAAGATCACAAGATAAGTAAAAGGGGTGTGCCTAAGTTGAACAAGGAAAGATTTGCATCATGGAAAAATAGGATAAGACTTCATCTATCTGGTATTGGAAATGATGTTACACAACACTTGGATACTGAATATGTTGCACCTATTGGACCTTTGACTATTGATCAATTGAGAGAGAAACATGAACACAATTCTATGATGATAGAAATTGTTTCTTCGCTAACCGATGGTGAATTTAAAGATGTGAAATGGTGCACCTCTGCAGAGAAAATGTGGGAAAAACTCAAGCTAGTACATGGAGGAGATGCCAATGTGCTGAGAGCTAAAGATGAAAGCCTAAGAGGAAAGTTTGATGACCTTAGAATGAAAGAACGAGAGAACATCATTGATTACACTGACAGAATCAAAGAAGTTGTGAATACTACCTATGGAGTAGGAGGAGTACTTGATGAAGAAACAATTGTAAGTAAAATTCTGAGAACCTTACTACCTGTTTATGCTATTAGAGTATTTTCAATTCAAGAAATGAGAGCAGTAGCTAGTAATAATGTTACTCTTGATATTTTGATTGGTAGACTTATTTCATTTGATATGAACAACTATGACAACAGTGTCTTACCTACTATTGAGTGTGCATTCAAATCTTCTATGAAAATAAGTAAATCTAGTAACAAATACATTATGAGAAATGATAGTGACATTTATAGTGATGAGCAAGAACTTGATGAACTTGAAGCTCTAATGGCTAGGAGATTACATAGAGGTAAAGGAAAATATAAAGGTAAATTACCATTGGTCTATTTTAATTGCAAAGAAATTGGACATTTTGCTGCTAGATGCCCTAACAAGAGAAAGGATGAAAGAGACAATGACATATATTATGAAAATAAGTATGACATAAGTGATGACCAAGACTACAGAAGCAACCAACACTCTGATAGGAGAGATAACCGAGATTACAAGGACAAAGGAAAGAAGGCCTGTTACCTGGTTGAGAACAAAGCTAAAAATTCTTATACTGATTCTGATGAATATATTGAGGTAGTATTCATTGCCATGAAGGATGATTCAAATGAAGAAGAAAAGGTATGTTAAAACACCACTCATATCTAAAATTAGCAAAAATGATGTATGCATTATTGATAGTGGTTGTACTCATCACATGATTGGAGATAAAGAAAATTTTGAAACTTTTGAATATTATAATGGTGGATCAGTTAGGATGGGTAATGACTCACCTTTCCCAGTTGAAGGAAAAGGTACAATTACGCTGAATAATTTGATCAGATGTGAAAATTCATATTGGGTGAAAAGACTTAACTATAATCTTTTGAGTGTTTCACAACTAAAAATACAGGACTCCGAGTTGTATTTGAGAATAAAAAGGCAATGATCTTTAATGGAATAGGAAAGTTGATCGGTACCGGTGAACAAACAAAAGGTAATCTAGTCTATCTTGATAATATTGAGACCACTTTTTTATTGGCTAGAAATGAATACGTTTGGTTGTGGTATAAAAGGTTATGTCATGTGAATTTTGACAACATGGTTAAGATAAGTAAGAAAATAAAAGTGAGAGGCTTACCGAATATTTCAAAGCCTGACCATGTTATGTGCAAGAATTGTCAAATAGGAAAAATGAAAAAGTCTAGTTTCAAGAGAAAAACGACCTACTCATCTAATGCTATTCTGGAATTAGTCCATACTGACCTATGTGAACCAATGAGAACAAGGAGCTATTATGGTGATAGATACTTTATTCTATTTGTTGATGATTATTCTAGGATGATGACTGTCATGTTCTTAAAAGAGAAATCTGAAGCATTTAAGATGTTCAAATGGTATAAAGCTAAAGTTGAAAAACAAAGTGGAAAAGAATTGAAATGTTTAAGATCAGATAAACGAGGATAATTTATTTCTGATGAATTCATTAACTTTTGTAATGAGGATGGGATTACAAGACAAGTTTCTGCACCAAGAACACTACAACAAAATGGGATTGCTGAAAGGAGGAATAGATCAATTGTTGATTGTGCCAAAACACTAATGATTGAGAAAGGCATCACACAGACATTTTGGACAGAAGCTGTAAGTACTACTATCTATACATTGAACCGAGTTCAATTGAAGAAAGACACAAATCAGACACCTTATGAGCTATGCTTGTAAGCACTCAAAAAATGGTCACCTTGACTATGTGCCCCGGTTTCATAATTTATCTCAAGCTTGAATCAATATTTGCATCATCATTTCCTTTGATCAAATTAAATTATTTGAATTATTTAATTAATAATGATTATTTTACATCAATTTCCTTGATTAAATTGGAATTAATTTATTTAATTAATTTTAAATAAATGGTTGATCTCTTTGATTTTTTGCATTATTTAATTAAAGGAATTTGCACCCTTTTAATTAAATAAAACCTCTCTCCACATTATTTTATGTGCAACATTTATTATTTTAAAAAGAAATAAATGTCACACACTTTACTTTATAAGAAAAGGGATTATTTTATTTTCAAATACCTCTCATCTTATAATTTTTATGGAGTTTTACACTTCACATCACTAATTAAATGCTAATTGTATATTCTTTTATGTGGGTCACACCCTTTCATTTAATTTTCAATTTCCCTCCAATTTCCTCATGCCTCTTGGCTTTGGTATATAAGGAGACCTCCTTCCTGCATTTTTCATCATGCAATTTTATTATCACCATTATGCTATAGATTTTTGGAGCTTTCATGTGATTTCCTTGAGGACTTGAAGCCTTCTTGCGATTGATCATACTTTCATACACACTTGATGCTACTACTATACTTGCAAATTTGAAGCTTTCTTGAAGACTTGGAGATATCTTTCATGTTCATGTTCATTTGAATCTTTCGTTCATTCGATGTACTTGCGAAGACCAAGACCTATGTTCATATGAGAGCCACCTCTCTACAAACCTTTGCACATTGATGATAGGAAGCTATGAGTCGATTCTTGAGATCTTGCATTTTCATGGAGTTTTATTGATTGATCTTGAGTGTAAGGATTCATAGAAGTGTGTTTGTTATTTGCCCACATTTTTCACACACATTTTTGGCACCTACCATGGGGAAACCCACCTTTATATGTTGGTTTTTGTTATTTTTGGAGCTAACCCCCTTGTGTAGATTTGCTTGGAGACGAAAACCCTAGATTTTCAAAAATTTGATCATATCTCCCAAATGGCTTGGAGTTTCGGTCTGCATTTTTTTTTGCACGTTGGTGACATATCAGAGAAGCTTCAGTAAAAGAATTCATAATTTTCCAAGGTATTGTGCATGTTTTATAATTTTTTCTTTATTTTTCATAAAAAAATAATTTTCAGTGCAAATCAGCATATTTTCTGGAAATTTTTACATTTTCATAATTTTATTTAAATTCTACATGGGGTCCATTCTTTGTCATTTAAATTTGGATGCAATATCATAGCTCATTTGGTCGATTAATGAAAACTAGTCTATTTTGGAAAAAATGGCTCCCTAGGGCACAAATGAAAAGATCTTTTTAAAATTCTGACATTTTTGGAAAGCTCTCTATTTTTTAATAGGGGTCTATTTTCTGCATTGAGGGTTTGGGATCCGAATTCATGTCATATAGGTCCAATCTTGTTGACTAGGTCAAAAATCAAAATTTAAAAAAAGGGCATTTAATGATTAGCTTGCTCTTATTTTTCACATGGTTCAATGCATGATATGAGTTATCATTTGGGTTATTTGCTGGTTATTATTGCTCCTAACAATTGATTTTCAGGTCTAACCCTAGGGTTTGCATAAGTTAAATATGCATTGCATATCTTGTTTGCTTGTTTTCTTATTTGCTTGTCTTGCTTGTCTTGCTTGTTGGAGAGATTGTGGCCTGCTTGCGCGGAAAAGCTCAACAAAAATAAAAATAAGGTAAAATCTACTAAGCGCATTGTGTGGATTACCAGGTATTCTATTTAAAGCTCTATAACATTTGGTTTCCTTTCATTAAAATGAACCTCTCGCGTGTCTTACTTGAGTGATTTCCTGCTTTCATAGATCACATTTCACTTTCTGCTCTAAAAGAATGAACATAGATTTATTTTCTCACATAACTATTACACATAGTAATTAGGCCCTATGAACACTATTTGTGGATCTTGAGAGAGTGGGCTTCAAGCTCTTCTTGATGACGAAACCACTTGTAGGTAGGGAGGGTGTTGATCAACTCTTGGTTCAAATATTGTCGAGTCTTTGGCAATTGACAGTATGTTCTCTCTTGGTTGCTTTTAGAGAGAAACATAAATCATCATCGTTGCTAGACAGACTTTGTTGAGTTGGTATCAGTGATTTAGCAGGTCAATTAATCTTTTTGTTGTGTTTTGGTGAGGTGAAGAGGCTAGAGGATTGTGCTCTGTTCCCTTTGGGAGCATCAGAAACTCAGAACCCTTGAATCTGAACTAGTCCCCATGTGGTCCATATTGTGAGTCACCTTTAAGAGAGGTTTAACTATAGCAGACACTCCCTTTATTGGGTAAACCATGCTAATCAGAACTTTGAAGCGGTGATAGCCATATCTGGAAGTAACAACCTCTATATAAATGTCCTGTTGGAAGAAATCTCCATGGGTGCAAGACATGTTATGTTATTGATATCCTCAACATCTCTGATTGATTAAATTCTCAAAATGTGTCAAAACCCCGGTGTGCCTGGATTGGATGTCACATGCATGATCTTGTAAAATTTATTATTGACCATGACTAGAAACCATTCTTAGAGGTCAATTTTTCTTTACTAGGTTTATATGCGTGATTGGAAAACATTTTTAGAACATACACAAGTAGTGGTTTTAGGGATTAGATTCATACTATGACACTATTCTTGTTCATGTGCAAGGTTTCTTTGTCCCTTGCTCATTGCTTGCAGACATTTTCTTGAAATCCCTAATTGTTGTTCTATGTGCTTGATTATTATTTATAAATCTAAAATTGATCATAGTTGGTTAAAAAGAACAATCAAAACTGGGTTCCCCGAGTTCTCAACCCAACTTTCCAATTTACTATCCTGCTGCTACCTTGCTTATTGTGAACCTATTGCTTAGTTAGCATTCATCATTTGGAGAGTTCGATTCATTGATCCGACTCCAGGGTTACCTTTGTTTTGTCAATCCTGAGTTGATTTTACCATTGTGGACCTAATCCTAAATGTCTAAACTTGTTGGTCATTTGGATTCTTGTTTAATAGCTCACTTGATTTAGCAAATCTTGCCTTATCTTGTTGCCAAAATCAAGACTTGCAAAAGTTAGAGACTACCCTAGTGGAGAAAGATTCCTCTTAGATTCTTTGATCTCATCCTTGGATTGTGGGTATTCACTTGTCTAAACATATAATTTTATCTCATATTATTACATTTTTTATATTTACAACTCTTGGATATTTCCACAATTGTGAGACCTCCGAGAATATTGTGTTGGCCAATCGTGAGACCTCTATGGCAGATTGAGTTGACAAGAGTTACAGACAGTTACATTATTATATTTTATTAACTAGATAAGTGATTACTTTACTACCCTAGTGTGATACCAATGCTTCTTGGGTCTTCCTATTTACTAGTGTTTTCCCTCTCATGTCAGTTACGACTAGGTTTCAAGTGAGTCACAGTGAATGACCTCAAGTTAACTTTGATCAATTACCCTTAGTACCAACTCATCAAAAATGTAAAGGAAAAGAACCTATCTTTAATCAACCACCTAAGGGAGAAACGGAAATTGGGTTTGATCCTTCTAGCCATCTTAGTGAGTTGAACACATCTAGAGCTTCCTCACATCTTGAGCATAGAATCTTTGAACAAGACATGTTATTCACTGGAAACAAAGACAAAAGCATGGATGACATGATTAATGATAGATTGTTGCAAGAACATGGAGTTGAGAAATTAAGGCCTCACAGAACTCATGAAGATATATATGGATCTACTTCAATGAATGATTTTGATAGAGATTTACATAGAGGAAATCAACACTGCTCTCCATTTCTTACTCCTCCTAGATTATCACCTAGATCTTTCCATCCTATGGATGATAAAGCTAGACAAGTTGAGTTAGAAAGGCTAACCTACTTAGCTAAAAAGGAAAAGCAAGCATCTCAACGAATTGATAAGAGTTTGGCTAAATCAGCACAATTGAGACAGAATGTTACTTCTAGAGTCCCCTTCTCTCTTGGAAATACTATTGGAGGACTTAAGGATTTTGAACAAGTCAATGAGGAATACTTGAATTCCCATGTTACTCATAGGGATGAAAATATAGAAAATAAGATGATTGATGATATACTTTCACAAGGTGGAAATGGTTTTGTGCCTTCTACTCCTCTTCTTGAGTCTCCTAAAGGTAATAATGAAGAGAGGCATCTTGAGAAAGAAAGATGAGCCTACATGGATGCATACATACAATGTGAGGCTAAAAAGAAAGCTAATGAAATAGCACAGAAGAGAGTTAATGATATGCTTTCACAAGGTGGTAATGTTTCCCCACCATCTACTCCTCCAGGATCTCATAGAGCTACTCGACATGTGTCACCTTCACCTTCTCCTAGGAGAAATAGGAGGAAACCATCACCTCCTCTGAGACCATCATCTCCTCCACCTAGGAGAGGTTCACATCCTCCAAGATATGAGCATAGACAGTATTCACAGCAATATCCTCGACATACTACACATGGTTTTGGTATAGATTATGATCAGCTAGAACAAGATCCCAACTTTCACAAGCATATGGATCAATATGTTGAACATAATAAGGATAAATATTTCATGGATTTAAACAACAAAGGTCTTCAAGTACCTTACAATTTTGATGTGGATAAAAATATCAAGAGACAAGATCCTTCTTTTCAAGAGAAAACAAAACAAAATGTCAAGATGTTGATGGATAAACTTACACCTATGAATCCATTCTCTCTTCAAAGTTTTTGTCCTCTAACTTTTGAGAGGAGTATTCTAGAGGTTGAATTCTCCAAGAAGATAGAGTTTCCACATTATGATAAATATGATGGGAATGGCAACCCTAGTGATCATGTGAGACAAGTTTTCACCTTGAGTCTAGAGTTTTCAAGCAAAGAGGCCTACCTTATGCAATCGTTTCCTCGAAGTCTAAAGGGCCAAGCTATGGAATGTTTCACTAAGATTACTCCTCTACTTAATAATTTTGAGGAACTCATTTAGAAATCTATCCAGAACTTCTCCTACAATGTTCAAAAATTGGTTTCATTGTTGGATCTATGCAATCTCAAGCAAGAGAAAGGAGAATCCTTTGTTTTTTTCTTACAAAAATGGAGAAAGTTATGCTCTCTCTACTCTAGGGAAATACCTAAAAAAGAAAGGATTGATATACTTGTGAGAAACTTGGTTCTTGAAATGAGAAATGAATTAGGCAAATCAGTTTTTGAGACCTTCCATGCTATGGTAGAGACTACTTTCTATATTGAAGATGTTTTAAAAAATCAAGGGATTCTCAAGACTAATGTAAATGGAAACAAGAATAACAACAACAATGGAAATAAGAACAAGAATACTTCTTGGAATAAAGGAAATCAACATGTGGTTAATGATTGTGTAGTTGACACCTCTAAGTCTAGTGATCAAGCTATTTTCAGATTATTAGATGGCGTCTATGCTATGAAACTTCAAGCACCTTCTCAACAGAATAATAGAGGCAATTATAGCTCCAATCATAGAAATCCTCAAGAAAGAAGGATTTTTACAAAGATTAATAGACCTTATGAAGATATTTTGAAAGAATTGGTTGAAGGCAAGATGTTAACTTTGATTGAGAATTGGCAAGCACCTACTACAAAGGGTCCATGTTGGGATGACAATGCTTATTGTCATTATCATCAGAGCAAGACTGGTCATACTACAGAAAATTGTCAAAGGTTAAAAAATGATATTCAGAACTTGATTGATAATGGAAAATTAACAATTGACGGTGTTGTACCTACTACTAAAGATGATCATAAATCTTATAAAGATCCTTTGCCTAAGTATGAAAATGGTGAATCATCCAAGCCTAAGAATGGAAATGCTCAAGTGAATTATACATACACCAATAAAGATTATGGGTATACCAATGTTGATCAAGTCATCAACATGCTTGAAGTTAAAGAATAAAGTGTTAACATGCTCAAGTTCAAAGATCCTTACTATCATGAATATAGTTCAAATGATGAGGAAGTTAAAAATCCATTTAATCTTAGGGGTTATAGTTCTTCTTCTACCTTTGAGAGTTTGAATGTTTTCACTCGGATTCAAGCTCCCTACGTTCTTAAGGATACTCCTCCACAGCCTAAACCTAAGAAAGTTCCATCTAAAGATGTTGTTTCTAAACTCATGTCTACTTCAAATGATAAACCTAATTTTGATCTTGTAAATCAATTGAAGTCTACTCCTGCTAGGATTTCTATCTTTGAGCTTCTAGAGTTGTCTCCTAAACACAAGCAAGTCCTTGAAGATGCTTTGTGCATAGCTAATGTTTCCAACAACTTAGATGTTGATCAATTCCAGAACATGGTTAACCATATCACTACTTCACATTACCTTTCCTTTTCGGAGGAAGATGATCTAGCCTTAATTTATTTGCATAACCTTGCCTTACATATTCAAGTCATGATACATACAATCATTATCAAGCATGTGTTGATAGATGGGGGTGCGGGGCTAAATATTTCTTCCTTTAGTTTTCTCAAACAATTGGGATATTCAGAGAAATTCATTGATACTCGCAGACAAATCACTATCAAAGCTTATGATGAAGCTGAGAGAAAGTCTAAAGGGTTGATTTTTTTACTCATTCAGATTGGTCCAATTAAGAGAGACATTGTGCTTCAAGTGTTTGACGCTAATCCTCTTGCATACAACATTTTATTAGGTAGACCTTGGATATATGACATGCAAGCGGTTCCCTCTACATATCATCAGTGTGTTAAGATTCCTTATAATGGGGAAGCAATCCGTATTACGGGGGATAATACTTTATCTATCAACAAGATTTTATCTGAATCACATGTTCCTCTCAACAGCTCTTCAGATGATATATACACTTATTTCAAATTATGTGAAGACAAATTTAAACATCTTGATATAGGAATGGGAGAATACAAGATCAATTTTATTGTTACTCTTCCAGTTTCACCTCGTTCCTATGGATTACCTTCACATGAGATGAAACCTTCTTCTCCTACTAAGACAAACTTTGATACATTTGTTATATCCTCCATTCCTATGGAGGAGGAGAAAGAAGAAATTGTTGTTAGAAACTAGATTTATAAGAATGAAAAGGTTAAACATGATGAAAAAGTTTACCCATATCTTGCCAACTATGGGAAAAGTTATACTTTTTTGAAAGATATGGGCTATCCTGGTCATGGACCTTTGAGTCATAGAATGGATGCACATTTAGAACCCCTTGATTGGATTGATGGAAAAAAATCTAGAGATACCACTGGTTTGGGATTTGGAAATAATTATGATGATGGACCCATCTTTGATGTTAATGATGACGAAGATGAGGAAGTATATATACCTGATACTACAAATCAATAGGATGTGTGTGATGGTTGGGTCCCTTTGATGAACCTTCTTTGGGGGGGTGCTCCTACTCTAGTTAATCATGACAAAGAAGCTTCCACTTCAGGAAACCAACATGTTAATCAAGCTTCTACATCAAGAGCCCAACATGGCACAAACATGGAAAATGATGAATGATGAGTCAACTATTGAAGATCCTAATAGAGAACACCAGCATAATAATATTGTTCGTTTGATGGAAAGAGAGAGATTTACTTAAGATAAAAATCAAGCTTCCACATCAAAAGGTCCCAAACCATCATGGTGTAAACAACCTAGTCGAGATTTAGAAATAGATTCACATGAGTATGATTGGGATTCATTTTCAGAACCTTCTACAGTTGATTTGGGCATCGATGTGATTCATACTTATGATGTTCATCTCAATGCAGTTAATGAGCTTGAATCTCTGGTTATTAGAAGGGTTTATGATTTAAGTGCTATTGAGGAAAACCACATAGATTCTGACTCTTTGGTTTCCAATGAAGATGAGATCCATATTTTCAACCTTGAGTCTTCCACATCCTTATCTCTCATGCACCCTGATCTTATTGATTGGCCAATACAAAACCAAACACCTCAATTACCCACATTTGAAAATGACTATGAGATTGCATGTTACCTTAATGCCATTGAACCCATAGTTTCTTCCACCAGCGAACCAGCGATGAGTATGACAGAATCAGATATCAAGTACCTTAGCCGCAAGATAAAGAGAAGTGAAAAACAAAGGAAAAAACATTCTAATGGTGAAAATCATGTTGTGGCGGTATCAGAATCATCCACAGATGTGGTACTTGGTAGATTGCCTAGTTATCTTCAAGATGGATCTTTAGTTTTGATAGAGCCTACTCAACCCATAAATTTGGGAACGACTGAGAGTCCACAAATTATTCACCTAGCTCAGTCATTATCTACAAAAGAAAAAGAGTCTTTTACTACATTTTTAAAGTAGAAGAAGATAAATTTTTCTTGGACTTATTCTGATATGCCAAGACTTGACACCGATCTTATCATGCATCACTTATCTATTGCTCCTGGTGTGAAACATGTTAAGCAGAAATTAAGAAAAATGCATCCACATATTGCTTTACTTGTCAAAGCTGAACTTGAGAAATTTTTGAAAGCCAGATTCATAAGAGCTATAGATTATGTTGAATGGATATCCAACATTGTGCCTATTTCAAAACATGATAAATCCATTCGAGTTTGCACAGATTTCAACAAAACTTGTCCTGAAGATGATTTTTCATTACCTAACATAGACATGATAGTGGACATGACTGCGAGTTATGAGATGTATTCATTGATGGATGGTTTTTCTGGATACAATCAAATTAAGAAAGCTCCTAAATATCAAGAGAAAACTACTTTCAGTTATGGATGGGGTAATTTTTTGTTGAAATGTTATGCCATTTGGGCTTAAGAATGCTGGAGCCACTTATCACAGAGCAATGACTATTATATTTCATGACATGATGCATAAAAATATGGAATATTATGTAGATGATACTCTAGCTAAGTCTAAGACAAGGACTACATGTCTTGCTGATTTAGAAGTGATTATAGATCGTATGGAGAAGTTTCAACTTAGACTTAATCCTAAGAAATGTGTTTTTGTTGTCACCTCCAGAAAACTACTTGGATTTATCATCTCAGCTAAAGGAATAGAGGTTGATCCCGAAAAGGTCTAAGGAATCATCGATATGCCAGCTCCTAGGAACATAAATCAAATGAGAAGTATTCAAGGACGTTTACAATCTATTAGGAGGTTTATCTCTCAGTTGGCAGAAAAAGCACAACCTTTCAACAAGAATCTTCATAAAGGTGTAAAATGTACATGGAGTAATGAGTGCCAACAAATTTTAGATCAAATCAAGAAATATTTGGCAAATCCACCTATTCTCATGCCTCCTATTCAAGGGAAACCACTCATAATTTACATTTCAGCTACAGATAGCTCATTAGGGGCATTACTTGCACAAAATGATGAGAATGGGAAAGAAAGAGCTATATACTACATTAGTCGCATGCTTGTTTCCTATGAGATGAATTGTACCAACATTGAGAAAGCTTGTTTAGCTGTGGTGTTTCCTTCCCAAAAGTTGCGACACTACATTCTTACACATACTATTCATCTTATTGCTAAGATTGATCCTTTGAAATATTTTCTAAGTAAAGAAAACCTTACTGGTCGACTTGCTAAAAGGATGATGATTCTATCTAAATTTGACATTGATTATGTTGAACATAAGCCCATTAAAGGACAAGCGATTGTTGACCAACTAGCTGAATTCCCGATTATGGATGATGCTCCTTTACAAGTGGACTTTCTTGATTCACACATCATGTATATGACTAAAAAAACTTGGAAAATGTTCTTTGATGGATCCTATATGTAGAATGGTTCAGGAGCCGGTGTATTATTTGTTTCACCACATGGATATTCCATTCCTAAGTCTTACAAGTTACTGTTTCCATGCACAAACAACATTGCTGAGTATGAAGCATTAGCGAATGGAATGAAATGGGCTATTGAAATGAGAATTACTGAGTTACATATATTTGGATATTTACAGTTGATTATCAACCAAATTAATAATTATTATCAAACTAAGGATGACAAGCTTATTCCTTACAAGAAAATGGTTGAGTATTTGAAGAATTATTTCACTTTTGCGACGTTTCAATAGATTCCTAGATCAGAAAATAAGGCTGCAGATGCTATGGCTACACTTGCCTCTATCTTACAATTACAAGAACATGAATCCAGACTTGAATTCCTGGTAGAAGAACTACATTACCCTATCTTCGATTCACCTGATCACAAGGTCATTTGTACCCTTGTTGGTAGTGACTCATCCCAATATGCTACTATTTATTCCTATCCTCGTGATGGAATTATTCCTGAGGATTTGAGCCAAAATGAAAAATGTAACCTTGTTCGCAAAGCCTCTCATTACACCCTCATCGTTGGTTACTTGTTTAGGAGGAGTCTTGATGGTGCCTTACTCAGATGCTTAGAGAAAGATGAATCTGATCAAGCTATAGTTGATATTCACAATGGTATTTGTGGAGGACATTCTAATGGTCTTTCTATGGCTCGAAGGTTTCTTAGGGCTAGGTATTTTTGGCCTACTATGCAGATAGATGCGGTTTTGTATTTCAAGTCTTGTGAGAAATTTCAAAAGCATAGCAACTTGATACATGCTCCAGGCAGGGAGCTCATTCCTTCAGTTTCACATTGGTCATTTCACCGGTGGGCCTTTGATTTAGTTAGACATATTCACCCTAATTCTTCTGGATGACATAAGTTTATTATCATAGCTATTGATTACTTTACTAAATGGGTTGAAGTTATCCCTCTTTCCATTTCTTTGGGTAAAATAGTTTCTATGTTCATCTTGAACTATATTATTTGCAGATATGGTATTCCTTCTTAAATTATTACTGATAATAGGGGTCAATACAAGAATAAGGATCTTAAAAAGATGTGTAATAAATTAAAGATTAAGAAACATTGGTCTTCTATTTATTTTCCTCAAGGGAATGGTCAAGCTGAGACTTCAAACAAAACTCTCCTGAAAATCTTGCATAGAACTGTCAACAAATCAAGGAGAGATTGGAACTTACAGATTAATCCTGCTTTATGGGCTTACAAAACTAGTATTCGCACTCCTACTGGTGCTACACCTTTTTCATTAGTTTATGGTTCTAAAGTTGTTTTTCCTTTAGAGGTTGAGATTCCATCATTGAGAGTTACTCTTAAAGGTTTAGTGACAGATGAAGATTATAGAATTATGAGATTACAAGAACTTGAATTACTTGATGAGAAAAGAAATGTTGCCTTTGATCACATGAGAGTTTATCAGAAAAGGTTATCTAAGAATTACAACAAGAAGGTTTTCCCTAGAGATTTTTTAGCGGGATACCTTGTTCTACGTGAGAATCCTAAGAATCAGCAAAATAGAGCTCAAAAAGGAAAGTTTGCGCATAATTAGTTGGGTCCTTACATTATTACAGCTTCTTTTGGATCGGGTGCCTATTTTTTATCTACACCTAAAGGAGATCAGCTCCCTGATCCTATCAATGTGCTTCATCTGAAAAGGTTCTACTCTTGATATTGGTTCTTGCTGGGGGCATCTGTGTATATTGTACATATTTATGGGTCCTAAATTTTTTTTAAAAAAATGATATATTCCAAAAATCCAAAAATAATTAAATGGTGTTTTTCGATACCACAATGGTGTTTTTTTTTCAACACCACCCCAAACAATGTTTCTCAACACTACTCTAGGAGTCTTGAGATCCTTGCCTACTTGTGAGCCTTTGACCTTTTCCTCAGAGCTCAGCATTGATTATCACATTTAAAATTTTTAACTTAATGTTTGAGCTATGCTTTAATATTTTCTTTGTGTGCTGATTGTTCACTGCTATATATACATTTTTATTGCACTGCCTATTCTTTTATTCCCTACCTAGTCTCTCCAGGATGCATAGATAGAGGACTAGGGGTATGCGGTTTCTTTTTCACTGTGTGATTTGATTGACATTGATTTTCGTTGAGTGTCTTTGTGGTTTCTTCGGGATGCATAACTAGAGAACCATGGACCATGAGACATGTTTTTGGTTGATTTCTTGCTTGTGTGCTTTGATCTCAAGACTCACAGTGTTTTTCAACACTAACTGAATCACATTCATATCTTCATAGTCATCTCGGTGACTAGTGATGGTTGTGTGACGCTTTTGATTGCATTCATATCTTTGGGTTACTTCGGTGACTAGTGATGATTGTGAATTCTCCATGCAATTGAGATTACATTTATATCTTCATGGTTCTGACTAGTGGAGGTTGTGTATCTCAGATCTATGATTAAAAATAGGACCTATTCTTGGCCGAAATGAGCAAATACATAAAATGAACAGAAGCGTCATATGGACATGAACATGCATTTTTGTATCCTTTTCTTTTTGGAGGTTTTGTTTCTTCTTTTTGGAAGTCTTCTTCATCTTTTGTGAGCCCTTATCAGTTGTGATCACATTGTGCTCTTTATTTCACATCTTTTGTTTGTGATCTCTATCGAAACTTCCTATCTTAAACAATTGATATTTCTTTGAGGCATTTTCCCTCTTCTTTCCATCTCTTTAATTTCTTTGTCTTTCATTCACTTTCCCCTCATTCTTTCTTCTTGATTTGACCTTGATTTTTGATGCTTTGTCGTTCTGGGCAAATTTTGCCTTGGGGCATAAATCTTCGCACTTATTGTTCATCCTTGGTGTTCTTTCATCATGGTGTTTCGAGTTGAGGGACCGTTAGGTTCACGCCTCGGGTCCCATGTGTGAGAGTTTCATCAATAAATCTTTATTCTGATTTGATTACATCTATCTTGTTCTTTCTTAGCCTCTCCTTCATTTTGATTTCGATCATGAGGGGGAAGGAACACTTTGTTGCTCTTCATTTTTTGCTTATTTGATTCAATATATATCTATCTTTTTCTGCCTAGCTTGGGACAGATGATTATTTTACCTGGGGCATGTCAGTGCTTGGCTTATCATTTTCTGAGTGCTAATATTTGTCCTTTTTCCTTTATCTATCTTATGAATTGAACGGCTAAAAAATTCTTGGATTGTATTCCACAATTGTGAGTCCCCTTGGGCAAATTGTCTTGCATGACTGTGAGTCCCATACGGGCAAGTTTGTGTAACAAGATTTTTACACTTATCTATCTTTGAACTTTGAATCTTTGGTTCCCACAACTGTAAGGCCCCTGTGCAAGTTTGTGTTAGATCTTTTGAATCTTTGATTTGGTTCTTTGACTCAATGTGTTCTCGATGCTCACACATTAGTCAAGGAGGGGCAAATGTAAGCACTCAAAAATGGTCACCTTGACTATGTTCCCCGGTTTCATAATTTATCTCAAGCTTGAATCAATATTTGCATCATCATTTCCTTTGATCAAATTAAATCATTTGAATTATTTAATTAATCATTATTATTTTACATCAATTTCCTTGATTAAATTGGAATTAATTAATTTAATTAATTTTAAATAAATGGTTGATCACTTTGATTTTTGACATTATTTAATTAAAGGAATTTGCCCCCTTTTAAGTAAATAAAACCCCTCTCCACATTATTTTATGTGCAACATTTATTATTTTAAAAAGAAATAAATTAAATAAATGTCACACACTTTACTTTATAAGAAAAGGGATTATTTTATTTTCAAATACCTCTCATCTTATAATTTTTATGGAGTTTTACACTCCACATCACTAATTAAATGCTAATTGCACATTCTTTTATGTGGGTCACACCCTTTCATTTAATTGTTAATTTCCCTCCAATTTCATCATACCTCTTGGCTTTGGTATATAAGGAGACCTCCTTCATTTTTCATCATGCAATTTTATTATCACCTTTATGCGACAGGTTTTTGGAGCTTTCATGCGATTTCCTTGAGGACTTGAAGCCTTCTTGCAATTGATCATACTTTCATACGCACTTGATGCTACTACTATACTTGTAAATTTGAAGCTTTCTTGAAGACTTGGAGATATCTTGCATGTTCATGTCCATTTGAATCTTTCGTTCATTCGATGTACTTGTGAAGACCAAGACCTATGTTCATATGAGAGCCACATCTCTACAAACCTTTGCACATTGATGATAGGAAGCTATCAGTCGATTCTTGAGATCTTGCATTTTCATTGAGTTTTATTGATTGATCTTGAGTGTAAGGATTCATAGAAGTGTGTTTGTTATTTGCCCACATTTTTCACACACAATGGTATGGATACACACCAAATGTGAGTTACTTTAGAATTTTTGGAAGTCAATTTTATATATTGAAAGATGATAGAAATGGGAAACTTGACTCTAAAAGTGATGAAGGAATATTTCTTGGATATTCTACTAAAAGCAAAGCTTATAAATGTCTAAAAAAGCCTTCTAATAAAATCATTGAGTGCAAATGTTAAAGTGGGTGAATTTGTTGAGAAAAATGATGAGGAAAGCAGAAAGGAACCTGAAGATTAAATAATATTTGTATACATTGAACTTGGCACCTTGCCTGAGTGACAGAACAAGGCAACCGAGCAACAGGCTGCACACACCAAGAATCAATTTAATGCTCACAATGTTGAACCGAGTGATAACAATCAAAATGAAGAACAAAGATCTGAACCTGTACTTTCTAACTATGTCAAGAGACACCATCCACAAGACCATATCATTGGGGACAAAAAAGGCAGGAATGAGAACAAGAAGTAAGTCACTTAGCAATAGATGTTTGATTTGTGATTTTGAGCCTAAATCTGTTAATGCTGCACTTGAGAATCAAGAATGGGTTAGTGTAATGAATGAAGAGATTGAAAAGATTGAGAAGAATACGACATGGACATTAGTACCTAGACCGAGTGACAAAAATGTCATTGGCACCAAATAGATTTTTAGAAACAAACTTAATGAGAATGGAGAAGTCACAAGGAACAAAGCAAGACTGGTATGCAAAGGGTATGCACAAGAAGAAGGTATTGAATACGGAGAAACCTTTGCACCCATTTCTAGACTATAAGGAGTAAGAATTCTACTTGCTTATGTTGCTTTTAAAGGATTCAAAGTATACCAAATGGATGTTAAATCTGCATTTCTGAATGGAATAATAGAAGAGGAGGTATACATTGAACAACCTGAAGGGTTTGTTGATCCTAACAAGAGGAACATGGTTTGTAAACTACACAAAGCCTTGTATGGATTGAAACAAACACTGAGAGCATGGTATGAAATAATTCACTCTTATCTCATTAGTATTGGATTTGTTAGAACAAGTGACAACAATAATCTTTATTTGAAAGGAGATACTGATGATAAAATTTTGATTGCTGAGATATTTGTTGATGATATCATATTTGGAGGTAATGATATGCTATGCAATTCATTTGTTGATGAAATGAGCAAAGAATTTGAAATGTCAATGTTTGGAGAGATCAAATTTTTTCTTGGTCTACAAATTCTACAACAAGCTGAAGGCATCTACATCACACAATCAAAATACATCAAAGAAGTTCTGAAGATATTCAAGATGGAGGACTCCAAACCAATTGGAACACCTATGGAAACTGGATGCAAATTGACAAAGGAAGACAAGACAACTAAGGTAAATCAAACCTTATACAGATCTATGATTGGTAAACTAATGTATGTTATACACACTAGACCTGATATAGCACATGTAGTTGGTATAGTTGCAAGATTCTCCACTAGCCCTAAGGAATCACACATGACTATTGTTAAAATAATTTTGAGATATCTGAAGAATACTGAAGACTATGGTTCTTGTTACAATAAAGAAGGCAAATTTGAGCTACAAGTGTATATTGATGTTGATTGGGATGGAAACATAGATGATAGAAAGAGCACTATAGGAGGAGCATTCTTTATGGGTGATAGACTTGTCACATGGATAAGTAAAAAGCAAGGATGCATATCTCAATCAACTGCAGAAGAAGAATATGTAGTTGTTGTTGCAAATTGCTCTAACATTGCATGGATCAAGCAATTGCTGAAATGTTTGAATGAGGAAATTCTTGACCCAGTAATTATCTATTGTGATAAAACAAGTGCTATAAAGATTTTAAATAACCCTGTGATGCATGCTAAGACAAAGCACATATCTATTAAGTATCATTACTTGAGGGAACAAGTACAAGAGAAACAGGTAATACTTGAATATGTAAAATTCAAAGAACAACTAGCAGACATATTCACAAAACCATTGCCAAAAGATACATTTGAATACCTGAGGAATAGACTAGGGGTTCGTCCCTTGTCTACTAGTCACTAAGGTGACTAGGAGGTTGCATCAACCTGCACATTATTAGAAGATCAAACATGTTGATGCAAGTTGAGATATGGACTGCAATGACATATCAGTACATTGAAGGTACTTATCTGAACCACACACCAGAGATATTGTTGGCTACTACAGAGCTATATATTTTTTTGGCATTATCGTCAAAGGGAGAGAAAGATTCAGTAAAATATCCATCATAGAGAAGGAGAAGAGATTCTACAATACAAAGGGAGAGAAATCTAAAGGTTACTATCAATGAAATAACCATCCATCAAAGGGAGAGAATTTGAGAGAGTTAACACTGCATATCTATCCAGAAAAGGGAGAAGATATTCTACAAGAAAGGGAGAGACAAAATCTAAAGATAGAATTGCTACACCTATCCATTGAAGGGAATGAAGAAAGCGAGAGCACATAGCAGAGTCAAATCTACAGGGAGAGTTGTATGATAAAAAAATAAAAATTAAACATATTAAATTTGAGCTAGAAGAACTTACTGAGATTCAAATATTTGAATTGTTTATAGAACAATAAGTTTGGTATGTTATGGCATGTTTTATACTGCTTATTTCATATTGTGTTGCCATCAATGCCAAAGGGAGATATTGATGAACTATAACTTATTAAATGTTTGAAGATGATAAGTTGATGATCACTGAGATGCAAAAGTAAATGCAAGACATTAAATCAGTTAAAGTATTGTATTGTCATTAATGTCAACTTCATATGGTTTGATTTTTCATACACATATTGTCATAACCTTAAATATCTGAAGAGACAAAGTTTATGTGGTCGGTAAAACATAAAATGTTTGTATACACTGAGTGAAAGTAAACACCGAGCAATTCATAGTGTATACCGAGCACAGCAGTAACTGAGAACATGTTACTGAGCAAGAGATAATGACCGAGCATAACTAGAGTTAATGACCAAGAATAATTGGAGTTGATCATCGAGCATAACTGGAGTTAAAGAACGACAAAATTGCTTAGCTAACAGAGCTACAATTTAGGGATTGACTGATTGATTTTTTTATTATCAATGATCAGTTAAGCTAAAGCGAGGAAGGAGATTAAAAGCGTGTTTTATTCAGAGTTATCAAGGAGATATTTATGGAATAAAACTAAAGGAGAGATTTACGGGATAAAGCAAATAATGGCAAGTTTTACAGATCAAGGAGATATCTACGATAAAAACAAGGAGATTGAATGACTAATCATGTCTATATAAAGAGACAAGGAATTCATTATCAAAAAGAGGAATTTTGAGTATATTTTGTGTGAATATAGAACTCTTCATGCAGATCTGATCATACAAGTTGAAGAACAAAGCAAAAGAATTCTGCAGACACCGAGCAACAGAGGACAGAGCATTCACCGAGTAGAATAAAGAAAGAAAGCAAAGGAACTAAAGTATATATTGATCAGAGAGGTATTATTGGACTAACAATAGATCTGAATATTTGCAAATCAAAGTTGTATTTTGAACAGATCATTTACTGTATCAGTTTAACCATTGATCCAAAAAATCTCTTAACCGAGTGGGATTTAACAGTCCTTATTGTATTGAGATACTCAAGAGTATCAAAACGTTTTCTTGTTGAAAACACAGTGAGTGCTAGGTCAAAAGATAAACTGTTGGTTTTAAATCCTCTAACAAGGTCACACTTAACAGTGTGTATTGTAACCTTTAACAGGGTTGGCTCTTCACCTAGCTCACTTCAGAAGAGTTCAAATATTTTGGGTTACTGGTCCCAGGTGGTTTTTTCCCATATTGGGTTTCCACCTTAAAATATATGTGTCAAATTTGTATATGTTTCATTGCATTGATATTTTGTTTTACACATTATTGAAACTGGATTGGTCGGTTAACACTAAGTTTATTTGCCGCTACTCAGTAAAGTCCAGAAAAGATAAACAGTATATCTTACCGAGCTGTTTATATTTGTTAAGATTGTTTATGGCATACATCTTGATGAAATTGGGACTGTATATTTGAGAGATAATTTTTTGGTTGGATCTTTTTGTTAAGTCTGTTGATTCATCCCCCCCCCAATTATTCTAACATGTAAACATTGATTAAGAAAAGATAATTCTTATTGTCATTTCATGCAAAACATTTTAATTCAGATTTCATATATTTTCAATCAAGTTTCTTAATGTTTCTGTTCTATTCTAATTTTAATAACTCTATCTGAAGACTAAAGAAATTAAAATATACAAAGGATTTGATAAATTGTGTTATTTATATATATATTTTTCTCCTCTATTTTTCTTTGTCGGATTTATTAGAAAGATATTTGGAATTCGTAGACAACCCAACCATTTTCAATTTACGTTTCTAGTGTCAAACAACAATTTGTGTATAATACCTAAAAAAATTAACACAAGACAAGAAAAATAAACACCCTTACAAATGAGACTATCAACATTTTTATTTTTTTTTAAGAACATGAAGTTGAAATAAAGATATTTTGTTTTTTTACATGGGCATATACACCATAAATTGAGAAAATAGATTATTGAAAAAACTAAAAATGTATAGATCATATTGGCTAAATGGGTTAGAAATTGAGAAAATAGATTATTGAAAAATCTCTATAAATGTATAGATCATATTGGCTAAATGGGTTGGACTTTGACCATGCGATGTTTACAAAATTAGAAAAAAAAAAATATTTTCAGCGCACAAACTAAGGATGGTTATTGAAGTGGTAAAAGAGAATAAAATTGCAACCTCTTTATCTATGCCTAATGAAAGCTGTAAAACTAATATAAAATGTTTTTGATGATGTTATGAACAGCAGAGATGAACAATGTTTGTGGTGAATAGAAATAAGAGGTTTAAATAAATAAAAAATGTAACAATTGTTGATTCAAGGTGTCTCATAGGAGGAGGACACATGAGGTTAATAGCAGAGTACGCCCAGATGGGTGTGGTCTCAGGTGGATATAAGACACTCACATAACAGATTCAAATGAATTTAGGATGACAGGATTTACAAAAGAACAATGGATGCAGACATATACATCGTAATAATTTAACAACAAAAATATAAGCAAAACTCCTCAACAAAATATCAAAGCAACCATAAAGTTTGAACAGAAAATGGAAGGCGGAGTTAAAACCATGCCCTTGTCAAAGCCCAAATTGCACACAGATATCCATTATTTTGATCAAGGCTTTAACCATAATTTGAAACTGACAAAATAATGAAACACACATACAATACGGTCTTGTGTATCATTTTGTAAGAAAAAAATAAAGTAACAGGATTTAGAGAGGAACCTCACAATGGTGTGGTGTCTCTGCAAATGTCTCGCTCTTTTTCCTTAATTTTTCCCCTCCTTTAGTATTTCCTCCTCCCCCTTTTTAAATTCAAACTCGAACGCCCTATATTAAATATTTTCATCTCCCCGTTATGACATGCGTACAAGGATTTTTTTCTTTTAAAAAAAATGTGGGCTGTAATTAATGGGTATGGGGGAGTAATGGGCTATAAATTGTTTTTATTTTGAAAATAAGTAAGGATACAACTAGCACTTGCACTAAAAGGAGGTGTAAGGGATTTGTCGATAGGTTTTTGATTTGAAAGCATAAATAAAAAAGAAGTGTGACTAATTACTCTTCTTGGGGAATATACTTCCTCCCGTCATGATTGAAATGAGAGGGGACTTAGCCTTTGTTGTAGTGGCTAGCAAGTTTAGGAATTTATAGCTATAATTTCATAGATCTAGCTAGGAAAACAAAAATAACATTGCTTGCAGAAAAATAAAATAGAACAACTTTGATGAAAAAATAAATTCAATCTTCTCATTCCATTATGAATAATTGCATTTATTACATGTTTTATACAATACAAACTCTCACTTAAACAAGAAGTGTGGATTGCATGTTTTATACAATGAACAAATGCATGAACATAAAAAGCTGAAATCACCACTAGAAACAGTGAATTACGGTGAACATGCAATCATGAATTAAAGTGATAGTTCTCCTTTAGTTGGACTTATGCATGTAAATGACAATTGTAAGTGAAGTGAAAATTAACAGTAATACCCCCCTTAAGTCTAACTATGGAGAAAAACCTAATGAAAGGAAAGAGGAAAGAGAAAACCCATTACGAAGACCCCCCCCTCCCTCCCTCCCCCTCAAAATTTACAAGAGAAAATCTTTTGTGAGAAGAAAAATGTGGACATCTGTCGAATGATACTTCCATAGTTTTGAATGAAGAATCTCCTCTGAAACCAAGATGAAGACTAGGATCAATCTGCATGAGTGCCCCCAATGACACTACTCGAACAATGAATAGATGGAAAACAAAGGAAAAACATCTATCTATCGAAGATACATAAGACAATAATTTGCATAAGGCCTCTCAAACAATGAAAAAAAAAATCTATCAGTCAAGGATGCAGATGACACATGAATCTATACGAGTGACCCTAACGACGCTACTCAACCATGCAAGAAAAAATTGCAAGCTGAAAATATAGGTGTCAATTGTCTATAAAATTTGTTCAACTGTGGAACCAAGGAAGCATCAACATGAACAATAGAAACCCCTCCAAAAATGTTGAAAAGAGAGGCATGACAAGTCCATTGACATGATGTCCCTAAAGATGAAATGAAGGCAAGACCCATGCAAAAAGAGCATGACCTTGGCCTATCTGTGATGAAGAAGATTGTTCAACCTTTATTTCCATGATTGGTTGATACAAGCCTCTACTTGTGGGCTTAAGCAAAATCTGTGGCTTCCATTTGAAATAATTGTATGATCTATAAAGAGAAAAGGTTGAAAACTCCATTCTTTAGGGCTCTGATGTTCTGTACCTATAAAAAACAAATTTATTCTCTTTCCTAGCACCTAAGCTCTAATACCATGGTGAAATTTGCAGTTATAATTGCATAGATCTAGCTAGGAAAAGAAAAATAACATTGCTTGCAGAAAAATAAAACAAAACAACTTTGATGGAAAAGTAAATTCAATCTTCTTATTCCATTATGAATAATTGCATTTCTTACATGTTTTATACAAAGAGCAAATGCAAGGACATAGAAAGTTGAAATCACCGTTGGAAATGGTAAATTACAGTGAATATACAATAATGAAATAAAGAAATAATTCTCCTTTAGTTGGACTTATGCATGCAAACGAAAACTGGAAGTGAAGAGAAAATTAATGCTAACATCAAGCATGCTTTTGAGCTTGCCTTTTTCATTAAAGTAAACTAGTACGACTATTCTTGATGAAAATCAAGGATTTGGATAAATGAAATTACTTGCTTCAAAAGATAGCTTTTGGTAATTTATTGTAATGCAAAATTTTGTTCTTTCTTCTTCAAATAAAGTTGAATGTACCTATAAAAAAAGTTAAAAAACAAAGCTTGTCATTTCCCTAATAATCAGAGAACCTAAATTCATATAAGATCTATTTTCTATTAGTAGAAAGGGATCCTAGTTTGATGAAAACATGTCTTGATTCAAGTTCATCCATGCTGATTTAGCAAGAGTTTTTCAGAACATTCTATAAATTCATTCTAAATTAAGAACTTATTGATATAAAATCCAATCTAATTCAACAAAACCATATTAAGTTTCACATAATCTATTGATTCAATCTTAATGTCGACACATTCTTGATGTAAATTCATAAGAAACATTTCATATTGGTCTAGAAAGAACTTTTTATTTCTCTGTTTTGAGCTTAAATTCAAAATTTTAGTTGTATTAGTGGAGGCAAGATCAATGCATCTATATACCAATTCACTTTTGATTCATGTCATTCGATGAACCAACCACAAATGTTTAATAGCTTATGTAGGACCTATCACCATCATTTTTTAGCACATCCACGGATCTAGATAGGATTGATCTAGCTTAGATTAAAATTTTCACGTATGCCAACATATGTTTGGTATGTATTTCTATCTGAATATAATGGACCATGTTCTAATCACCAATAACATGTGTTTGTTTCAATAAACTATCAAAACCCATTCCAATCATTTATTTAATTGTATTGTTCTTATTAATCCAGGATCAGGCTACTATAAAAAGCATAATTGTAATGATTAAAATTTGATAAATATAAAATGGTAGTCATCCAAAAAAGTGCTAGCGATCCAAGCATGGAGTATAAAAATTTTGGTAGCTAGTTTAGGAAGAATTCAAAGAAGTCATTTGCATAGTTAAAAGTGACACAACTATCCTTAGGTAGAAATTTAACAAGCAACAATCCTTAAGGAGGATTAACAGTTCCTTCAAAATATGAGTACAACACAATATGAGAAATATTGCACATGATGTTCATTGTTTGTTATCATCGTCAAGGTCACCTAGACTAATTAAGCACATTTTCACCTCAAATTGACTACAGGTTAGTGCCACATGCTATCACATTCTATAACCACTAATATTACCTCCAAACTATGCATAAATATAATAGATTTAGGAGAGAGGACTCACTAGTTGAGTGTGTTCTTAATATCCATTATTTGTAATATTATAGCACTAAGAGTTGTAACTTTAAAGTTGTCAGTATTGATCATGAACTGATAATTGAATCAAATGTGTTCCTTAGATCTAAAAAGCAACGTATCATGTGATGTCACATCAGTGCACCAATAAAACATGACTTAGTGCACAACTATAAGTCTAACTTTTTTTGGGGCCATTTTGAATACCTTAACAAAAAGCATGCTAATATGGCATCATATTTGATGATGTTGATTGAGAACCTTACTAATAAGTATGGGACTTTCTAGATAATTTATAAATAATTTGGAGCAATTTGAAATTTCCAAATAATAATTTGAGAAGTGTGAATTTAGAATGATCAACTAATAGACTCTCTCTCTCTCTCTCTCTTGAATACACAAAATAACTCTAATCATATAAATATAATAAAAATAGACATGATCAAACTAAATCTAAATAGAAGATTAACTATGAGTTTCAGGCTCACTCACTGAGCCTGTTTACACAATCTATATCTTAGCTTCGAGAACCCAATAGTGATATACATACATCGATCAAATCATAAGGTAAAGAACACACTAATTATAAAGGAAAATCCTACAAAAAATCCATATGTTCCATTCATTTTCACTAGCATCAAAGACCTATTCACCAAAATAATGGAAAAATATAATCAAACAACTAAAATCTTAAAATGCAACTGCAATATAACTGGTACACATTAAATAGAAATATTATAAGCTACACTCTTGAATTTTTGAATAAATGTTAAAATAATTATTCTCACGAAGGCTACTTTAGGAACATACGAGGAGTTCTTTCCTACATATACCCAATTCAATTCAATGTTTCTTGTTAATATAAGTTCAAAATTATAATATTAGTGCATTCAAATTCATTCAAACTCAAAAAACTTGGTTTTGATTTGGGTCTAGATTAACTAATTGGTTGAACCATTTTGAAGAAAGTAGTCATCCACCAAAAAAATTGAAACGTTTCTATAGCACTTGCGATATTCCAACTCCCCTGTTTCATAAAGACAACCCATTAAATGGTTACTTTCATAATGTTGTGTTGAGATTCAAACTTACTCATGTTTATCCTTAATGAGGGATCCCATTTTTTCCTTCCCACGTTGAAACTACATCTTTGTAGCAACCATATTGGATCTTGCAGGCTGATGGAGGGTTGATGTCAGTTGTAATTTATGATAACTTTGATGGCAAGGTCTAGTGTCATATTTCCTATACCATTTGAGAATCGTTCCCATTGCTAGTTCTTGTAATATTTTCAATCTTCCTTTTGGGTACCTATTTTGTGTGCAAGAGCTTGAGAAGAAGCATTGGTTGGTTCGTGCAATATGCTTGGAATAGGGGGTGCCTCATGGCCATTCTTGAATAGTCAGTAAGTGTGATAGAAGGCTTCAACATTTATTTAACACTTGCCAAATCCCAACTCCCCTGGTTCATCCATATAGCCCATTAAATGATAATTTTAAGCATACCATGTTGAGATTCAAAATTTCTTATAGATGCTACCAGTTTCTTTTTCCCATGTTGTAATCAGCCTTTGTAGCCAACATATCATATCTATTTTGGTTGATGGAGTGTTGGCATTCATATGTAATTTCTAAGCAACTTCCATGGCAAGGTCTGGTATGATCTTTTGTATACCATCTAATAATTCTAAGTTATTCATTGTAATGGTTTAAATTTGTTATTTTGGTAGCATGTTGAATGATTAACATAGGCATGCAATCAATGTTATTGAAAACAATGAAAATACCTTGATATAGAAGTTGGTATTTAATCACAAGAGGTTAGGTAGTCACTATATACCTACTATATACTCCATAACAATTCTAAAAGCTTTGATTGTACAATTTTTGTATGGTTGTATTAATAGGTTTAGGAGAAACATTGACCAATTCTTGCAGCATGCTTGGAACAATTTATTTAGGAAAGATCCCCATCTAGCTCTTAATTTGTTGGTTGTTGGACTTCAATATCTTCTGCATTTTCAAATAACCATGTAGAATGGTCTCTCAATTGATTAGCAAAAAATGTAAGAAATCACAGATTTAGGTATTGTAAATGCACCATAAATAGGATCGGTGTAGGAAAGTGTGTGCCTCACTGTGGAGGTTCATTCATAGGGTCTTATAAATGCACCATAAATATAGTCCATGTAGATCTTGTAAATGCACCATAAATAGGGTCATTGTAGGAGGTTAATTCAGAGTGGGTGAAAAAAAATGGTACCCAGCAAACAATTTTGTTTGAAATTTACTTTGGCTTTTTCTATGTTGTGATCCATACAAGGAGATGGTTGAATCTTCTATAAAAAGCATCTTCTAAGGGAATTTTTATGGTTCTAATCTATAGTCTTTAATGTATAAAGATGATCTAACTGGTAGAGCATAAGTTGACAGACATGCAACTTGTTGATGCTCAGATAGGGCACGGGAATTATTTTTCAAAATGTCTCAAGAGGCATTATCACTATGAATGCAAAGCATACGGAACATCGATAAAATGGATTAGATGTACAAGCATAAAAAAACCTTTCAAAAAATGCAACCGGTATGTGAGACTGAATTTCTAATTTATGTCTCCCTAGTTTCACAAGGGAGCTTTAGAAACAACAAGGTTACAATATATAAGAGAGCGTAAAAAGTGTCATGCACATTACCGATTTAAAATATTTTCATCGTTTCCAAGGTAGTTTGAAGGTTATCTAATTAAGGGATAACTCTAATAAACCCCAAAATAATCCAACTAACAAAATTATTTTTTGAAGAAATGGGTCTTGTTAAATGCTATCAACTATTTGTGGACATGATTAACTTATTAAAATATCTATGGCACTCTAGGGCTATGGCTGACATCAGTGAGAATAAACCAAAAAAAAATCTTCCATGAAATTCACCATAATACAAGTTTGATAAAACTGAATTATAACCCACTCTTCACAAAATTTGGTCTATGGATTGCAGTCTATTCTCTATGTAAAAATGAGTGGAAATGAGAGAAAACGGTGAAGAATCCAAAGCACTTGGGAATTCCTTCTAATATATTGTTTTCTTGTCTAGTCTCTTTTATTTTTATCTACATGTCATTCCCATTCCCCTCCGCCTAGTTCTCCCATTGCACAACTGTTTCAACATTGTTTGATATATAGAACCAAAAAATTTACTAAATAATGCTATCTAGGAACATAAAATTATTCTAAAATTCAAACACCAACAAGCATTTTTTGCTGTAATCACCTTTTGTACTTGTACCTTTCCTCCCTTTGATTTATTATGTGCAAAACTTTGGATGTGCTCATGGGAAAACATCATTTGATAACAAACCAAAGGATGAGAGTTGAATATACTACAGAAAAATATGAATAACAAAGGGATCTAATATAGAATAACTTACCTTTCCTTTGAGCATGTTGAATGACCAATATTGATACTCCTCTTGATCACTGTTAACCAGAGCCATTTTATCCTAGAATTTATATCATCATTGGATATCTTGTATGGTTTGTGATTTCTTGCATAGGAACGTAGGCTAACTTCAGTCGAGCTTCTATTTCTCCTTCTTCCTCCCTCCTTCTCGCACTAGTAAGCATTCAGTTTTTACCCTACACATGAGCTTCAAAGAACTTTCTTAACATTAAATTTGATGGCTTGCGTACATGCCCAAGGGCTAAGTTAGATGAGAATAATGACAAGGACATATTTTGGGTTGTGTAGGATTGTAAAAGATAGTGATCTTCTAATTTTCTCATACCATGTAGCATGGGAAAGGAGTCATCATCTTAGCATCGCCCTAAACCATCATCGCAAAACCATTTAGTGCCACATTGTTTTCAGACATGAGACAACTTCCGATTGCAAGCAACCTCAAAGGAGAAGTGTGTCGGCTAATAGATGGGTATGGGGTGTTTTTAATAGGCATGAGTAGTTTGACTCTACATGCCTATATATATATATA
>MU227658.1:4794997-4874476 GCA_018584345.1 Thuja plicata
TACACCCTCATTAATAACCTTATCTTCTAGAGTCTTCTTGGCTCTCTTCCCTAAATGGTCACATTCCTCCCTCTTTTCAACCCAATCATATTGTGACACTTGTCACAATGTGATGCACTTGAAGAAGCACAATCCATGTGCTCTCTTCTAGGTGCATCTGGGCCTCTCCTTAGGATTGCATCTTGACCGTTGATTCCTCACCCATTTCCTATAAAAGAAACATCATTCCTACATAATTTAAACCACCTTCCATGTAGAATTATAATGCTATTTTGAGAGAAAAATCATAAATTCCAATCTTGAAGAGTAAAGTTATAATGCCAGTTTAGAGAACATACCTTTGAAGCTTGGATCACCTCTTGAGCACACATCCATAAGCATGAACACATCAAAAGGGGTCTTAGATTCGGTTTGAGGAGGTTTGTGCTTCCTTGTTTCCTTATTGTTTAAGGTTTTCTTTTTCGGTTCAATCATGTATGTAGCTTAGATTCTTAGTTATTGAATGCTTTATTTATTATTGTGTTCCTTTATAACTGATTTTCATAGCTCACATTTTGGCACGCCTGATGGGACCCACTTCACAGGTTCCTTTTCATTATTTTGCTTGCAAACTAACCCTCTAAACTAATGTGTTTTTGTTATTTGAGTATGTTTTGCAAGCTCTTATTTTATTTTGCCGGTTGAAAAAGGCAAAAACACTATATTCCTTCTATCTTCTTTCTACTTTCTCTCTATTATGCTTCCACGAATATCATTGATACACAAACAAGAAGACTATATTCCTTCTATCTTCTTTCTACTTTCTCTCTATTACCCATTTCTTGAAATATGGTCTATATCAGTGGGGCCATTATTTGTAAAAACATGGGGGTAAACCTATAATAATGCACTCTTACTAACTATTTTTATTTTTTTTACAGGTCTACAGGTTAGCCATCTAATTTGGTAAGAAAGCACATAATCTTTTAATTAAAAAAATTTCATTTCACTTTTTGGTGTTTAAAAAGAACACTGTATGTACTCACATCATTTCACACTTAGTCTTGGGTTTCAAAGTCAACAAAAGTCAAATTCAAAGTCAACAAAAGTCAAAGTCAAATTCAACAAAATTTAAAAGTCAACAAAAGTCAACATTTATTTTTTTGGGCTTTAAATGGACATGCACAAAATCTTGAATGCTTTAAGAAAATGAACAATAAAACATCTGATTTTGGGTTTAAAACTGAACAATCAAATCACACATCTTGTTTTTGGATCTTAAATTTGAACTATCAAACACTTCAATTTTTGGATTTTAAAATTGGACAAAGCAATCACACATTTCCTCTTGGGTTTAAAAACTGAACAAATCAAATGAACTCAATCTCAAATGCATAAAGACAAATTGAACAAGGCAAACAAAATCTCACTTTGGTGCTCATAAAAAAGAACAAACTTGAGAGTTTTATTTCTGCACAAATCAAACATTGCTTAAGTTATCAAGGGAATTAACCATGTGTTTGGCATCTCTGGTGCACTTGCAGAAAATTTGTGACTGTTTGATCTTTTTCTATATTTTCTTAGAGGGGCCTGTCCAAAAGAAGCATGAGTCCTTCTGGAGAATGACCTCAAACTGGTAGATCCTGCAGCCAGTATAGAAATAAGGTGGACTTAAAGGTCTGTCTATATCCCTTCAAGCTCAGGCGGGTCATGTTCAATGGCAGTTCAGACTGGGTGAACTCCCCAGCATATTGGCATGATTGAACTATGCTCTTAAGTGAGTCACACTATACAAACCGATTGCGGGGGCACCATGAAAATACTATCAACTAATCAATCTAGCAACCTGCTTGATCCATCCCCGAAAGGTTGATAATCGGCTGGGAAAGGAAGATAGTAACTTCCCCGAGAAATTTGCACATTCGTGCCACCCTAAGCATTTGGAGTCGGCTAATACGACATCATAGAGCCATAGCGTGCTTGAGGGTGGTCATATTTTGATTAGCTCTTATGTGTGTGCCTACATATGCGAACAAAGGTTTTCAAGCTCACTGCATCCTTAAGGTAGAAAGTTCTTGTACATGTTTTCAATGTTACAAACCTTGTGCAAAAAAGTTCTTGAACATACACAAATCTAAAAGTTTTGAAAGTCCTTTTGCCAAGGAGATTAGGATTTCATGCTTCTTGCAAGGTTGCTTTGCTTCTTGCAAGATTATTTTCTCACAAATTCCAAAATTTCATTAGTTGTTCCAAAAGCAAAAACAATCCAAGGCACACTTTTCACAGACACTGCCTACTCTTGAGCAACTATCTTCCAAACATTATCAAACTGAGCTCATATCTATTTATGTCAAGCACAAGAAAGTTAGGTCTTCCATTTCTCCCCATATCTTAGACCAACAGGGCTATCTTTGCCACCCCCATCCTCTTTCCATCTTCTTCAGAGTCAGTCCTTCTTCCTAATCTGAGCTTGAGTCTTCCATCCATCTCCATCATTCCTCCCTAATCAACTCATCAAAAAAGTGTCATGTCACAAATCTATTATAATGAGTTTGGTTTCCATATCTATTCCTCCACTTTATCCTATTCTGATGATGATGAAGGTCTTGTTGATCATGATGTATACATGGAAATCCTTAACACACTTGCTCCCATCATCCACCAAACTCTAGTCATTCCTCCATACTATCCCATCATGTCTCCTTCCATACCCACTAGCACTCCTTATCATACCTTTGACAAGGGACATCCATCTTATCCTCCATCCACAACTCCTTATACATACATGCCTCCGTATTATCCCATGGTCATATCCCAACCTCTGTCTTTTCAAAATAACACTACTAGATACATCCCTAATCCTAATCCACCATACTATTATCCTCTAACCCATATTCAAATTCCTAATCCTAGTCCTCCATTTCCTCCAATCCATCACTAGAATCCTCATAATATTGCTCCTCCATCATCCACTCTGTCCTATCCGTCTCCCCCATCTTATCCCAATTTACCATCTCCAATTCCTACCTACATTAACACATATTCCATACCCCAATCCATCCCTCCTCTTCCATCATTTATTCAATCAAGTTCACAAACCATTCCCATGCCTACCTATGTGAACTATCTAGCCATACCATCTCCTACATCCATCTCTACACCATCATTCAACCATACAATTTCACAAGACATTTCCACATCTTCATATGTGGACTACCCTAACTTCCCACCATCTACACATGCAGATCCTCCATCTTCAATATGTAAGTCTCCAAGGAGTTTCACAAGGAAACTAGAAGAAAATCCATCTCTTCTAGAGTCACATTATATCACCCCCCCATGGGAAAACACTAGTGATGAATTCCTTCCATCTCCCACACCTATCATTACTCTTCCATCTCCTGCACCTATCATTTCCCTTCCAAATCCCATACTTATTGATCCTCTTCCACCCCTCACACCCATTATTCCTCTTCCATCTCCCACACCCATCATTCCACTTCCATCTCCCACACCAATTATTTCCCTTCCAGATCTCATACTTTTTAATCCTCTTCCATCTCCCATACCTCTTATTTCCCTTCCAAATCTCATACTTTTTAATCCTCTTCCATCTCCCATACCTCTTATTTCCCTTCCCAATCTCATACTTGTTTATCCTCTTCCATCTCCTAGCACCATTGAAGTCCCCTCATTCATTGAATTCATCCAATCTTCATCCCCATGTTCTCCTCCGAACACTATCCACACCCCATCCCATGAACCTTGCGCATCCACCCTTCTTCCCTCTCTAACAGGATCAACCATCCCTCCATCCAACCCATTTGAAGAATCTCCCATCCCTCCATCTAACTCGTTTGAAGAATCCATCCATATATCCCCTATCAAGCCATCCACATCAATCCAATCATGTCAAGACCTTGTCAAAAAGCATGTTGAAGTATCCATTGACTTAAATTGTATCATTCAATCCACTCCATATCAAGATCCTAACATCCCACTCTCTCCATTACATGATCCATCTCCTCCAGCTTCAGATCCATTATCCTATCTAAATCAAGATCCAAGCATCCCATCCACTCCACTTCCTAATTCATCCACTCCTTTGCATCAAGATCCTACCATTCCATCTTCTCCAAATCCAAATCCATTACCCCATCTGAGTCAAGATCCAAGCATCCCATCCCCTCCCCTTCATCCTCCTTTATCACCTCTAATTCCAACTATCCCACCACCATTAATCCATCACCTTGGTCCACTCACATTCATCTATGGTGGTCTACTTAAAACAAAAGAAATTAGTTACATCTCCACCATTTGCCATCCGCCTGACAATGGAATCGCATTTTGTTCCCTACAAGAGAAGTACTCTATCATGGCTCAAATGCTAAAAAAATGGAAATATCAAGGAAAAGTCTTAGGCCTAAATGAGAAAGGTATACTGGAGCCCATCTCTATTAAAAGACATCCACAATTTTGTGGTATTGGTTACACACCTAGAGGCCCTTCATCCAAAACTATTGGTAAAACTAAAGCAAAGTTCAAGAGTGCTTTTAAACCCTCCATTACATCTTCCTATCATCCCTCTAAAGCATATAACACCATCCCCCCTCCTCCATCCTTGCAACCCAAGACAACCTACCATATTCCTCCTTCATCCTCTGCATCCATTTTGAGCCCCTATGTCCCAAAATCTCATCCCACATCTTATCCCACTCCTCCCTTCATCCACCGACCCTATATTACAAATCCCACCACTTACATTCCCAATCAGGATCAACAAAGGCACATACCCACACACTCCATCCACAATCCTACCTCCACCATTACATATGTACTTCCTCCATCTCATCCAAGTTATCATATCTCTTCCAATGCTACTAACTATAATTTGGATGCTAAATCACCAATGCATAAAGCTAAAGATCCACAGTCTAAAGATTGCCATGTCTCCTTCAAACGACATGTTCCAGCACAACAATATCCAATCCAAAAATGGACTGTATATGAAAGGCTGCAAAGGCCCACCAAAGCAAAAGAATGCATTGCCTTCCAAAATCCACAAAGGCCCACAAAAGCAAAGGAAAAACTAATGTGGATCCCAAAGCAAAAAGTTGAAATGCATCTAAAAGAAAAATCCACAATGGCGTCCCAAGTTTCTAATCCTCTAGCTGAGCATTCCTCTCCTCTGTCTCCTCCATCTATTTTGGGTTCTTATGTCCCAAAGATATCTACCATAATTCCTCCATCATCTCTGCACGAACCATCTACTTCACATCCACTCTTTCCACACTCCTTGCAACATGTGCCAATGTTGATTCTAAAAACATCCCCCTATCCCACTCACTTTCCATCCTTTCATCTGAACACTTCCTACCTCCATCTCCCTTATCCTGCAAACATCAACCATCATATCCATCTTCTCCATGCATTTACATAAGTCGCTCATCCCAAATAAAGTTGTACTGACATCTCGTGTTCATAGAAAAGTCGAAAGAGCAACAAAACAAAAAAAAGAAGCAAAAGAAAAGAAAAAGAAAAAGAGAAATCCTTTCATCCAGTAGTGAAAACTTGGTAAATGGGCACCTTGGAAAAGTACCATGATGAAAACCTAGTAAATAGGTATCATGCATAATCCCTCCATCCAGTTGCTCTTCATACTTGGGGGCAAATCCTTCTAGCCACCATCCATCATTTCTCTTCATCCTGTCTATCTCCCATTCCTATCATTGTCCTGTCTATTTCACCTCCTCCATCCTCCTTTGGATCTTGATGAGAGAATCAAAGCCATCATGCATACATGCTTTGGACATATCTTGACATCCATCTCCCATCAGCCTTCTTTATCTGACTATCCTTTTACCCACCCATCCTTCCTCCTATATATTCCACTTCACTATCTACATCCCTCATCCATACTTCATCCTATCTTTCCTTCAACTCCCTCATCCTCTTGCTATCGTATCTTCCATCCTATCATATCCCTCTTAATGTCTCCTCACATATGATGTATCCTAAGTGGGGGCATTCTGGTCCTTGGTGACGTACTCCTTAGAGACCCTATCACAAACCATCTTCCTCTCCTATCTACCACCATCTCCAATCTACCAATCCTTATCTTCCTCACATTCCATCTTCCTCTACCAAATCCTTCTATTTCTCAGCTATTCCCATCCGTTCCTCTACCAAAATCCTTCCATCTCTTAGCTATTCCCCTTTGTTCCTCTACCAAAATCCTTCCATATCTTAGCTATTCTGTCTGTTCCTCTCTCCAAATCCTTCCATCCATTGAACCTTGTATGTTAATGCTTCCATCTCCCAATTCCTCCTTTCAGATATATTCCATCAATGGTTCCATCCCTTGTCATTGGTATCTAGCTCTAGGCTATCCCCATGCACCTGATGTCATTCATTCCTATCCTAATGTTCTTTTCTTCCTACCACCGCATGCAACTCCTATCCACATCCTCTAGCTATCCACGAGCACAAGCAATCATCAAGCAGTCGATCCACTCATATCTTTAGCCTTGTTGCAAGTCTTGTTCACAATCCAATCATCAGCATTGGGATGCATTCTTCCCAAATCCTTGTGTCTCTTTGAGATACATCATTCCTACATCCAGAGCACCCCATCCACCCTTCCTTATGTCTTGGCCTTTTGGCTCAACTGGGGCAACATCATGCATATTTGCCTTATCTCATCCATTATCACTGAGCTTCCTATGTCTTTAGTCTGTACATATCTTTTCTACATCATTCCAGTCTTGAGTCCGGTCTCGCTTGTACATATCTTGCATCCTTGGTCGGTCTCCTTGCCGAAAGTGATCCAGTTCTATTTTGAACCATGTGCTTCAACAAGTTCCTTATGACGAAATCTTGTTTCACCAATTTGATCTCAACACATCTTTGGCTAGTCAGTTAAAACAATCATCATCACCATGGAAATGGGTCCTTGAGGATGTATCCTTCCTCTCATTGACCTAAATCCAAACATCACCAGCGAAATGGGTCCTTGAGGATGTATCCGTCTTCATGTTGACCTAAATCAAATCAACATTCCACATTGTTTGATCTCTCTAGAAAGAGGCATCTTGTTATTGAATTTTTTATCTTGAAATTTGATTTTGGTTCTTGGTTATCATTCCTAATTCTTTTAGTTGTTCTCCTCCTCAAAGTTGCCACGATTCTTTATATCATGGTATGTTGCGAATGGATGCACCTGCGGAAGGGAACTTGATCTTTTTCTTTTTTACCTATGAGTCAGTCGGATATGACCCTTGCATGTATGTAATCCATTTGGGTTTGCATGATACACTTGGGAAATGTCATTTTCTTGTGGGCTTTTCCAGCATCATTTTTGCCATGGTCTCTCCAGGAGTCATGTGTGATGTTGAGGCAACTCCTGTGTGGTTTTTGTGTCAGTCCTATGCATGTGGTACAACTTAGCCATGGTTCTTCATACCCTAGTGCATAGTATCATATGTTATATCAAAATAAGTGCTCAAATCCATGGTGGTGTTCCATCATGGAATACCCCTTGCTGAAGCTTCAAGTTAATCCCCCCATCCAAATCCCCACAGCACAATCCAATCCTATCAACCTATCCGTAATCCTATCCTACCATCCCAGGGATCATCCTAATCCTACTATCCCTGTATCGTGCAAAATATTTTTTGTTCTTATCTATGGAGATAACCAAAATTAGTGTGAATATCAAAACACCTAGGATCATCCCTCCTTCTTAGTTCAGCTATTGTTTGTCATAGTTAAAATTGAAAGTTCAAACATGACTATCTTGATTGTTATCTTAGTTTCAAATCACATCATCATCAATGGGTCCTTGTAGGATGTATCCTTCCTCTTGTCTGACCTAATCAATCATATCCTATCAGTGGCTTTCTTAAGCCCCATCATATCCTATCTTCATCACCGATCAAGAGAAATCAAACTTTGTTCCTAGAAATTACCCTTGTTAATACAAGAAACTTGAACTCTCTTCAAGAGGTTATTCCTTTTTGTTTTCTTTATATCACTCACTTTGGTTACATCCCGGATAGCATCCTATCTTTTACACCCCATGGGGGTCTAAAGCTCCAATCCCATCCCCAGCATGAATCCTTCATCCTAGCAGCAATACTATCCTACCAATTTGAATGCTTCACCCCAATATTCATCCTAATCCTACCGCTCATCCGTCGTCCCTGATGCAAACTTGAATCTCCCATCCCTCATTCTTCTACTTCCTTCTTCTTTTCTTTCCCTCATCTTGTCGCTCTTTGTCATCTTTTCAAGACGCCACTAGGGCTTCATTTTTCCTCCCTACCTTCATCTTGAGGGGGCATCATCCCTAGAAAAATTCTATCCTACATCATCACTCTAGGGCAATATTCTTTCCTACGTCCACATCTTCGCGTCATCTATTATTTTAAATGTCTTTGAAATAGCGTTATTCTAACACTATGTCGAAGAGGAGAAAAATGTAGACACCTAAATCTGATTACCAAAACAAATCACATTTAGTGCCTTCTAGGACATATCAACTAAGTAATTAAAAATTACCTAATTGACCTATGTCATCCCCTAGCCCTAATTAATTCAATTAATTGGTTATAGTCCTGATTAATTATTAAAAGCAACCAATAGCTTAATAGTTAATTAAATCCTTATTCCCCTATTATTGAATGAATATGTTATTTATGTAATTTAATTAATTAATATTCCCTTTAACCCCTAACCTAACCTATCTTAACCACCTAACCCTAAGTTCTAACTCAACCCAACCTCTTCACCCTTGCTAATCCTATCTTAAACCCTAATCCTAATCCTAAACTCTCCCTAATGATGTCACATTCCTAATCTTTGGATTAGGAATTCAATCCCTTCCCCAAAGTCAACTTTCTCAAGCCATCCTCATCCAAGTACATTTAATGCTCTTACATCCTCATTAATGCCTCTTACACTCCTCATTAAGGCTCTTACACCCTCATTAATAACCTTATCTAATAGAGTCTTATTGGCTCTCTTCCCTAAATGGTCACATTCATCCCTCTTTTCAACCCAATCATATTGTGACACTTGTCACAATGTGATGCACTTGAAGAAACACAATCCATGTGCTCTCTTCTAGATGCATCTAGGTCTCTCCTTAGGATTGCATCCTAACCCTTGATTCCTCACCCATTGCCTATAAAAGAAACCTCATTCCTTCATAATTTAAACCACCTTCCATGTAGAGTTATAATTCTATTTTGAGAGCAAAATCATAAATTCCAATCTTGAAGAGTAAAGTTATAATGCCAGTTTAGAGAACATACCTTTGAAGCTTGGAGCACCTCTTGAGCACACATCCATAAGCATGAACACATCAAAAGGGGTCTTAGATTCGGTTTGAGGAGGTTTGCACTTCCTTGTTTACTTATTGTTTAAGTTTTTCTTTTTCAGTTCAATCATGTATGTAACTTAGATTCTTAGTTATTGAATGCTTTATTTATTATTGTGTTCCTTTATAACTGATTTTCATAGCTCACACATACCTATGCAAAATATTTGTAACTACACTTCACAATGCCTTGGGTGACATCCTTAGTTGTCAAAACTTCTAGGGTGTCCCAATCCACCAGAGGTAGATCCAACTTATCAATCCCTTGTAATTTGTATGACAGGTCCTCCAAGGGCCCGCTATCCAAAAATTCCTTCAGTAAGGTCTAAAGGTCGAGGCGCTTCATCATCCCTTTTGTCATCCTCTCATACTTTCAACCCTGGACGTCGAAGTCATCTTGGAAATCTATCCAAAAATCCTCGAAGTAAGGCTCGTGGGGTGTGGACGCCCGAGGTAATGCTGTGTTTATTTTTTTGAGTGGGTCAAAATTGTTCCTTGCTAGGTAGAACTCGGCCAGCCCCAAACTTTTTAGCCCATTATCAGCATCTTTGTACACTACAAGGCTGCAAGAATAATTCCTGCAAATGATCAGGAGCGGGATGGAGGTAACTTTCTTTACTCCATAAAGTGCATGGAGCTCCAGGATTTTCCTGTGAACTCCATCAAAATAATCCTATCCCCACAATGCTTGGGTAAAAGGTAGGCCTTGCCAGAGAATCCGGTCACCCGAATATAAGAATGTTGGTGAAATTGAATAAAATAATTTCTGTATGTACTCACCAAGGCCATAGCCTCCTTTGATAGCCAGTAATCGACATCTCGAGATGGTATCAAAATGTTATAGTAGATGAAGGTATCGTTTACTCGGAAAAAATTGGGGAAGCTGGCTTCCCATTGAATTTGGGGAAGATGGTCCCATGGAGCACTCTAGCCAGGCCTGGTCCCAAGGATGCCCACTGTAACTAAACCTTGAATTTTGGGTCTTTGTTGTGCCAGTTCCCATAAAACATACGAATTCATGTAGAACTTGGATGTCTTGCTAACGTTGTTCAACTGAAAATATATATGATTGGAAACAATGGTTTCCTAGTCAAAATTCTACCCATTGGTGGTGATTTCATACAAAAATTAATACATCTAGGCTGAGAAATCTCAGGCATGAGATTCCTCGAAGACCTGGCATAGAAAGGTGATCCCCGCCTATATGCTTTCTTTGAAACCTATTCAGGGGATCTCCAACTTTATCTTCTTATAGTCCTTCCTTGGAGTCTTCAACCAGTGGACATTGAGGTTTTGTCTGGTAGCCCGTTACACATTAGTGAACTCTTTTAGTGATGTGGCACAGGAGATAAAAATAGAATCAGCAAACTGGGGGCTTCCCAGTCCCGAAGCTAGAGTGGAAGCATTGAGAGATACTAGGGGCGTTGGATAGCCCATTGCAAGGGGAGCATCAAGTATAATGGCCTGGATGGTGGTGTTGTAATGTTTTTCTATAGTTAGGATCAACTCTGGGGCTTGCACAGAGAAGGGAAAGCAGGAGGCTTTGATGATACCGGAGGCGGCCATGTTCTTCACCATACTATCTCTGGCAGAATGCTGGATGAACATTGTTCTGACTATGCCCTGTAATTCGGCCCATGGTCCAACCTCAGTGTCGATGATCAGATGTAACTTAGAATTCACTTTGGATCTTATGAGGGCACCATCCTTCAGATATTTGGACATGAGTGGGAGCTTTTCTAATGCCTTCTCGACCCTTGACTTGGTGGCTGCTCTTGTTGAGGTAGTCGGGAGTTCCAGACTTCTAGGAGGAGAAGCTACCTCAGACATATTGATCGATGGATTGTTGATAGCATGCAAGACCGGACAACCGTTAATACAAGTAATTAAATATAATAAATTTCCAGGTTCTAGAGAATTCATTTCTATTTTGCACATGTCCTCAAAAGATGTTAGCTTGCATCAAATCCCAAAAATGTAATAAACAATAACTTACTTTGAATTTGATCAACACCTGAGGGTTTTGGGGGTTCTAGTTCATGTGATAAATGTGATGAAGGTCATGGGATTATGTGGAACCTGGAGTCTAGAGAAACTAGCTGTTATTGAAGTGACCGGGCAATAAGTCGTACTGGGCTGATGTGGGTTGTCACATGGTGATGTAATAAATAGAGTAATGGCACTTAATGGTGACAGATGTCTCAACATGGTTAAAATGAATGCCACTTAGGGTTGTTTTAAATACTTGTGTGTGGGGTAATTTAAGCCTACCATCAATATTGAAGTGATGGGAGGAGAGAGAAAGGTTTCAACTTGAACAGGCGAGGTGTCGAGTTTGAGTCCAGCAAAACCAGGTGGGCGAGCTTGAATTGGGATCAATAATACAGAGGGCATGGTGAGCTCACCATAGGATGGGTCAAACATGATAGAATATATAGATCAAAACATAGAGACACACACTACAAACATTATTTACACCGGAAATTGAAGGACAAAAAATTTACAGTAGACAAAACTAGCTAACCTACAGACTACTAACAACTTACAAGAATTTACAGCTATTTGCATAACTATAGAGATTTACAACTAACTTACACTATTTATAGATATTTACATAGAAACCTACATTATCTACAAATGTACATAAATATATAGTGCATGGAAGACATACAACCTTCCTGCAAATCTATCCCACCAATGGGAGGCGACGACAAAGACCAGAAGATAGAAAGAAAACAAACAAAGTCAGAATTCTCTATTCTCTAGCTTTCTTTCTTTTCTTTTGAAGATGGGGAAGGTGGTACTTCTTTCACCATAAACCTTAAGCTTAGCTATTTTTTACGGCAGTAATCCTTTCACCTTGCCATCTATTTTAATTTGCTGAATAGGAGAGACGTTCTAGACATGGCCAATAACCAATATAATCGCTCTACTCTTAAGGATCATACGATTACTTGCTTCTTAGATTTTCTATTAACTGATGTCAAGACTTTTGAGATTTGAATCTGATGAAGATTACCCATAACCTTTTACCATGCATACAAAATAACTCTGAGTGCGGACAAATCCCACCATGCTAATAATAGATTCTAGATTAACCAAAATGCATAAGACACCACTACAAGGACTAGATGTCATGCGGAGCATACCTGTCTACAAGAAGGGAGAAACACGCTAGGAACCCAAAAAACAAGACACACAAGATAAAAAGAAACCAAAGACAACAAAACAAAGCAAGGAAAATGGCCCCAAAGGACCGTCGACAATTATTTACAAGGACAAGACACTCGCAAGGAGTGTCGAGAGAATATTTACAGGCAGGAAAATATACATATAATATAGCTTTGGGAAAACTTACCTCTCACATCTACTCAAAGTAATTCTTGAGAAACTATCTATTAATGGGAAAGAGAATGGCTTCTCTGGTCATGGTGCTGAGGCGATAAGTGTTGGCCCTGCAAATCTCTGAGATTAAGTAAGGTTCGAGGCAGAGCCTTTGGAACTTAATGTTCTTTCCTTTCTTCTCTCGGGCCTTGTCCCACAAAAGGACTAGATCTGAAACCCGAAAGGCTTTATACTGGGCTCTCTTGTCAAACCATCATTTGATGACCTCTTGGTGACACGTAAAATGTTCCAGCACTTCATCTCTTTGTTCTTCCATTCTCACCAGGTTCAAGAGGCAAACCTCCACAATGTTGTCCCGGGTGTTGAATTCTTGCATGAATTGTAAAACCACGATTTTTAAGTTGATTGGGAACACATGACTCTGGCCATAAACCAGGTGAAAAGGAGAAGTCCCCAGGGCTACCTTGATTCTGATATGATCTACGCAAAGGGCGAACCTGAGTTTTTGGTGCCAGTCCCGTTGATTTTTCTCTAGCAAAAGTTTGATCACTTCCAGCATGTTTTTGTTGGTGCATTTGGTGACACAATTACCCTAGGGATAATAGTTGTTGGAGAAATTCAGGGTGATATTCTTCTTATAGGTCCATTCTAACAGCTGTGTTGAAGAAAACAATGGACCATTGTTACATACGATAGTGAAAGGCATTCCAAACCTTGTGATGATGTTCTCTTCCAAGAACTTTATGAGTACATCTATTTTGTTGTTCTTGCATGGGATTGCCTCGGACCACTGGGCATAGTAATTGGTCATAGTTAAAATATACCTATGGTTAGCAGATGAGTTAGGGTTTATCTCCCTGATAAAATCAAATGCCTATTAGGCAAAGGGTCAAACTTCAAAGACCGGTTGTAAAGGCATTGTCAAGTTTCGCTCACAAAAAATGGTGGTTTGGCAGGTGTCGCACTTCCTTACATGAGTGTGAACATATTTGAATATGAAGGGCCAATAATATCCATCCTAGAGAATCTAATGGGTGGTGGCATCAACTAAACCATGACCAGTTCCGAACTACCCATGGAATTCTTCTATCATTTTGGCAGCTTGGTTTCTGTCTATGCGCCGGAGGTAAATCCCCTCAAAATTCTTGAAAAAAAGTGTTCCATTTTTATCATGAAGTGCACACTTTTCAGTCATAGGGTGTGATGTTTGTTAGGGGGAAGCCACTCTGGGCACTTGTTATTGAGAAATAGGTATACCAAATTGGTATACCATGGATCTTGAGTGATGGACTCCACAGTGTAAGTTTTCCACTCAATGTTTGGAGTGGTTTTTTCCATTTCTCTACATAGCCCCTGGCCTTAGAATATTTTCATTGGTTGCATTTCAAGGTCATATTCTTGGAGGATGGTCATCCATTTCCACCAGCATTCATCCAGTTCACTCTGAAGAACTAAATATTTCAAATCCTGGCCTGGGATGATAGCATGCACTTTGCTCCGAAGAATGTAGTGACAGAATTTCTTCACGGCCCAAAATAAAGCAAAGGCCTACTTTTCCAAGTGTGTATATCATACTTTGGCATTCTTAAAGGGGGAGCTCATGAAATTGATAGGTCACTCTTCCCCTTCAACCTTATGGGTCAAAACTATGGTGGCAGAGTGCTGTGAAGCAAAGGAGTAGATGTGGAATGGGAGGGAATAGTCCAGACTTTCCAAGACCGGGGCCTCTGCTATTGTTTTCTTAATTTGAGAAAATTCTCACTTTGCTTTGGGGCTCCACTCAATCTTGGTATCTTTCTTCATCATGTCATTGAGTGGTTTGACAATCTTGGCGAATCCAGTAATGAACCGTCAGACAATATTTATCTTTCCAAAGAAAGATCTCATTTCCTTTTTATTGTTGGGCATTTGCAAATTTAGCAGTGCTTCAACTCTCTTAGGGTCAATGGATATCCCTTTCTCAGAGACAATATGCCCAAGAAGCTTCCCTTTAGTGACCCCAGTTATGCACTTCTTGGGGTTAAGGGAGATACCATACCGGTGACATCTCTTGCAGATCTGAGAGAGGTGGGTGGGATGATCATGTCTGTCCCAGGAAAAGATTGTTAAATCATCCATGTAGATGATTATGCATTTGTTAACCATGTTCTCTAACACAATGTTCATAGCCTTTCAAAATGTGGTCCATTCATTAATTAGGCCAAAGGGAATTCTCCGATATGAAAAATTTCCCCACTTGGTGGTGAACGCCATTTTCATCCTATCTTCAACCTTAACCATAACTTGGTTGTATCTGGAGTACCCAACTAGGAAGGACATCATTTGTGAACCATTAACAATTTGTAACACCTCATCCAGTGATGGGAGAGGGTGATTGTCTTTCTTGGAGGCCTTGTTTAATTTGCAAAAATCCACACACAGGTGGATCTCGCCATTCTTTTTGTGCATAGGGATGAGGTTGGCAACCCATGTAGTATGCCAGATAGGAAATATAATCTAGGATAATAGTAATTTATGAACCTCCTGATGGATCAGAGGTTCGATCAAAGGGTTTACTGACCTCTATTTTTCCAGAAAGGTTTGGCATCTAAATTTTAGGGGGATGGTATGAGTCATGATAGATGTATTAAAGGTTTTAAGATCTTCATACCCCCAGGCAATAACATCAATGTATTCTCGGAGAACCATGAGAATCTTCTCCTTCTCCTCTAGGGAGCAGGAGGTACCAATGTGGACCAATGTTTCTTCATCAGCCTTACCGATGTTGACTTTTTCATATTTTCCTCCCTCAAAGGAGGATGATATCTTGCTCAGCCCCAGGGGTCCGAATTAAAGATTGGTTCTAGAGCTACCATCCCCTTAGGAATGGTGTTGGTGGGTAGGTAGATGATCCCATCATCTTCTTCCCCCTTCCCGGTATCGTCATGATCAATTTCCTCCATAATATGATCTTCTAAAATGCCAACATTTTCCATGAAGGCCAAGACGTGTTGGTCATCCTCAAAAACTTGAAATTGGGTTATGTTGTCTGGGATGGACAGGGTGGAGACCATTTCAATAGAAATTTTCCAGAGCTGGGAACCATCCATCGGCTTCAGGGTACTGACAGACATAGTAAGGGAATCCAAAACTTAGTTACATTTCTAAGGAATAAGTGTGATGCCAAAAGCATCAAAATCTTCAATTAGGCTCCATGCCTAGTTGCGGTATATGGCCAGCCTTTTGTCATGACACATGTATTGGCTCCAGACCTATTTTATAATTATCTCTGAATCACCCATTGTCTGGAGGCGGGTGATCCCTTTTCTCAATGTGAATAGGAGTCTGAGGACCAAGGCCTCATACTTTGTAACATTGTTGGTACAGTTAAACTACAATTTGTAGGATACAAGGAAGGATTTTTCTTGTGGGTTGATTAGTTCCACTCTAGCCCCACAACCTTTTTTGGACCGGGACCCATCAAAGTTTAGGATCCACAAATCATTGTTCATTTTACGGGGCTAGGGAAGTGTAGTGGCTTTTGGATTGATTTCGGGGTTGGGAGGTTTACGAGGTGATTCCTCCAGTTCTGATGATACATAGGTAAGTGATTCCTCCAAAGAGACCTCTAGTTTGGGTTCCTAGATAAGCGGCACCTCACATGTATCATTGGGTGGATTTCTTGGTCCAAGGAACCTGACTTTGCATTCTTTCTCTTGGAGGTTGGAAATATGGCAGGTAGCGGCAGCAATGCATGGCTCACACTCCAGTTTAGAGTATTTTTTATAATGTACCCGGCACCAAGTACCAAACAAGAGAGTAGCTAGGGTTTCTTGGCTACCATGTGAGTCTACCTCACACTTCAGTTTCTCATCTAGATCTTGGATTCTCTAAGCAATTATTGGATCCTCCCCAGGGATGAAATCAAAGGTTAGGATCTCCTGGGTTTGGTATTCCTTGAGTGAGGATTCAGATAAAGGGACTTCATTTACCCTTCTAACTTTCATGAGGGCCTATTTCATTCGTAGCTCACTCTCTACCTAGATCTAATTTGATTTCCCCTTCTAGGGGAGCCACAAGTGGGAGAACTTCGTCAAGAAATACTCGTTGAGGGACTTTGATCAATTTTGATTTAATAACATCCCATAAGTTTCAAGGATGTCCACCACTTGGATGTCTATGGTGCTTGATATATGGGGATCTTGGATGAGCTGAATCTAGACATTCTTCAACTCACCAACCATTTTCACAGTAGTTTTGTCCAATTCGCCTACTGTGTCTTTGAATGGTGTGGGAGTGAGTCTGAGCTTTTGGTAGATGGATAAGGGCATGAAATTACTAGAATCACAAGAATCTACCAGGTAGTTGTACATGTTCTTCCCTTGAATGTTCAATCCTAGTAGGAAGGGAGGATCCTATGTATTTCCCCAGAAGATTGCCAAGTTGGCATCGTCGAATGTGACAGTCTTTGGTAAATGACTGATAGCTTTTGGGTTTCCCAAGAGCTATAAGAGGGAATTCTTATGCTTGGGACAATTGAACAAAACATTCATCAAGGTCATGGAGTTAGTGGTGCTTTCCAACACCTTAGTGATGTCAAACCACCCCTGGGTAAAGTTGGCTTCCCCCAGCTGGATCCCTAGTGTGCTTAGGGCTAGGTCCTTTCGGTGGGAAGGAACGGTCATTTGTGTTGTCCTAGGGGGTGGTATTCTTGGGAGGAATTGACACATAAGATGGCCCTTTTCTAGCTTGTTTCTAAGTGTTTTAGGGATTCCATAGGCTAGTGAAGTGTTGGCCTCAAAGGCCAGGATGGATTTGTCAAAGAACCCCTATAACTCGGGTTCTTCTTTGTCCTCTTCATTTTTCCTGAAGAAGATGGTCTCACACATAAAGGTAGTGTGAGGGGGTTCTGATGAGGATGATTCTAGGGGATTTGGGTCAGCAAGTTGTTGTCTGTCTGATTGGGAGATCATGATGATCTTCTCCAGTGTGGCACAGTTCACCTCAAAATGTGAGCAAGTATCACGAAATCTACATCACATGGTCAGGGGGTGGAATTTTGTGAGCTGCATAGAATGAATAGATCCAACACCACCCTGAGTGGTAATTTTATTCAGAGGAGGACCTCTGGTATTTGCGCTATTGTTCCATTATTGTTGGTTGGTTTGAGGCCCATTGTTGTAGATCTGACCTCTGGAATTGGCATTTCGTTGGCTGGAGAAAATATTCCCTCTCTGAGAATTGGGTTTTTGTGGCATGAAAGGCCTCACCTTTATCTATCTCATGTCCATTGTCAAGGAAGACACCAATCTTCAGAGGGATTCAACCTCAGTGGACAGCTGGGTACTTGTGTCACAGTGTGATGGCTGTTGTGGTGAGTTACCTGGGAAAGTAGCAGCAGCTCCCGGAGTTGAGGATGGCAATCCTCCACCCATAGATGACTGGAAGAAAGGTACTCTGAAGGGTTGTGTCAAAGGTTACTGCATTTTCTATGGCTAGTTCTAGGGGATGTATTCCAGACCTGGAATTGTCTGAGCTTGAGATGGGTAAATGTATCGGGCATGTTGATCTATAGGTGGTGGGCCCATGGCCATCATTTGGGAACCCATTGCCGGATTGGGGTTGTATCCCCCAGTGTAAGGAGTTTTTTCAGGTACCATATTGAAGGGTAATCTTTGTCTAATCCCACCAGGAGCCTTGCTCAAATTGTGGGACAACTCTAGGGCTACATTGTAAACTTTTTCCAAAGTATCTCATTCATTAGCAGCGGTAGTTCTCTAGAGGAGAGTAGCGACAATGGGGTCCATGGGTTTCAGGTATGTTTGGATGGTCACCTCAATGGATGGGATGAAAGGGCCCATGCACCTCTTCAAAGCATGTTGGAACTGATGGTTGAATGTAGCGAGGGGCTCATTCAGTTGCTTCTTGATGGTGATAAACTGGCTGTGGGACCAGGCTGGGTCCACATGAATGCGGAAGGCCACTAGAAAGGTGTCTTCCATATCCTACCAACTATTGATGGAGTTGGTAGGCAAGCTTAGGTACCAATTCAGCTCATTCTATTGTAAGGACAGAGGGAACATCCAAGTTACAACATCTTGATGTTGTATCTAATTTCTGTTCACGACATCTTTATAGGCCTGAAGGTGTTCTTCTATAGTTTGGGGGCCTAGATGCTCATACTTAGGGCATATCTTCTTTGAATGCAGAGGAAGATCATTAGTACCACCAGGGAACTACTCCATTGGGGACCTGGTATTACCAAAGTAGGTATCCATTGGGACTATTTGGTTTTGGATGGGTTGGATGTTAGTCCCCAGGATTATCTGAGGGATTTGGGTATTCTGGTGTGTATAAAATCCCCATATAAAATTGGTTTTCTGTCTCATTTGTTGGGTCCTTCTCTTTCAGACAGGAGGTTCAAGTTCTACAAACTCTCTAGGATTCGGGGTTGATGAGAGCATTCTTTCAAAGTGAAGGGCTGAAAACAACCCTCTTCTATGAAAATCTTGGTTCCTAAAACTACTGCTTGGGAAGCCCTCAAGTGATTTAAAATCAAAATCTTCCGAGGGAGATGAGCTCATGCCCTAATTCTAGCGCCAATTTTTATTGACGGGACTTTGTGATTGGCTCTGCCAACAGAGGTAAGTTGTCATCAGGTACTGGGGTACTAGCCAACTCCACCTCAAGAGGTTTTCCAAAGAATAAATTCTCCTAGCCTCCAAGCACCTAGTAGTCAGGTCTCGACGGTGCGGGGGAGCTAAGTTGGGCAGGTGACTATTGTTTGAGGGGATAGCTAGTTTTTACTCATCTTCTTTGGGAATTCAAATGGGGATGGGGTTTCCTGCAAGCATTTGGATTATCAAATAAAACTCAAAATATCAATCAAGGTTAGATGTATATTTCTACCTATAGTTATGCAATATATATTCAAACATCAAACAATGCTCCAATGCAAGAAACTACACTAAATACTAAATACACAATGAACCAGCAATTTTTATGCATCCAATAGCAAGGGGAGATAAGATCATTAATCTAAACTAAAATATAGGAGCAAAGGACATAAGAAACATACTGTACAAAAGATGTTTGATAACCTCAGAGATCAGAACAACAACAACACATGGCCACAAGATGTTCTTCCTTCTTTCATTATCCTAAAAATGTTCCAGCATCACTGGAGAGTGCATTCATGGATCCAAGGGAGCATTCTAAGCTACTAAGAACAATAGAGCATTGAGCTCCTGAGAACAATTGAAAGTAAAATGCTAACTGCAAATAACTCAAAAATGGTGTGCTTCTATTACTTGCTGGACTGCAAAATCATCAATTTGTCAACCCTTGTTATGGCATTGTACTTCTTATTTATACACAAACTTGACCTAAAACTTACCCTAATCTACCTGTACACTTGTGAAATATAATACATTATCCATGGTTGATACTACATGCACCACCTACAAGCACCTCAAGATATGCATAGATTTGACAAGACAAAAGAAGAAGATAGAGGAGAAATCTAGAAGAATCGGCCTAGAGAAGAGAGTCAAGGTACTTATGGAAGAATTTTTATTGTCCCGGCAACCTAGGCTACATGCATCATAAATGCAAATTGTGGCTCCCTATCTTCAATTTGTGCCAGGTAGTAAATGTGGGAGCGGCGCCTCGGGGGACTCATCTGTCAGAACCATCTCTTCTGCCTGACATGTCCTTATCTAGATCACCTACACTCTAACCCTTATTAACTGCTTGACAGTGATCGATCGGCTCTGGGGAACCTTGACGCAAATTTTTGTCAATGAATATAAAACTTGGACCCAAAATTTTGGATTCGAGAGCTTACGCTCAAAGAATAACAAATTTTCAAAACCGTACCCTGCTAGTGAAAATCTCTAGAGACCAGAGGACTTTATTGCCTTATACTCTTTTGAATTATTACAAGAACTGGAGGATTCCCTCTTCATCTATCTCTTTAATATAATTTTGGCACTCTCTGGCCACCTCTAAATTTTCACCCACATCTTGGGCACCCTCTTTAAACTCTACTCCCACCTTTGTTGCATCATGGCCCCGGAACATCATGCGGGAGAGATGCGACATCTTCACTGAGTCAAAATCTCTAGGAGTCTAGAATCATGACTCCATTATTTCATCAAATTTTCTCACAACATAATCCACCGAAGCACATGTCTCGGTGGTGAAGGGATCGACTGCCGAAACCCTTGTAACAAATGTCACATATAAATTTAAAGAATTTTCAATTGTTGGTACTTTAGCCTTTAAGGACACTACCAGTTGTTTTCTTGTCTCAATTTTGAGACCAAGTCTGGAGTGTTGGACCCGGAGGAACCTGAAATGTTCTTCTCCCAAAATTCTCATTTCTATGATGATATCTTCTCCGATGTTCATTATTTCTTCTAATTCACTTATCCATTCTTCATAATTTTCAATCTCTCCCTCCCACTGGGAAATGACACCGTTCACCAGGCCTAAGATGTTATTATCCTGATGGAGGTCTGGGAGTTTGACTATTAGGAAACACCTTACGGATCCCACCTATTTAGTCACCCATTCATCGACAGCTTGTGCTTTCTTTTTCATCATTATTAGCGCATCTATATCACCATGTGGTAGCGGTGTTTCAAAGGTGGAAGCCTCAGGAGGAATTGTAACTAGAGGCTACATTAACTCTAATAAAAAGCCCAAGGAGATTGGTGTTTTCTTCTTTTGCCTCCTTTATTTTATGGGCTTGTTTGTCGTATCGGGTCTCAATTGCCTGGCTAGACTCTTTTAATAGGCTTAACTCTCCCTCTTTGTCTCTCCTCCCTAGAGGAACTTCTGTAATTGTATATTCTACAGCTTCTACTACTACCTTTTATGCATCTAGGGGAGGTATCTCTACTACTATGATGGTACTTCCTCCTTGACCGGTCTGAAGGGTATGGAGGATCCATGCCTTCTTAGGCTTCTGAGCCTCTTGGTTCTACGCCATCATTTCAGCCAGAGAGATGGGATCTCTCACTATTGTCGGGGCCTTCCTTTTTCTTGACTCTATTAGCCACTATGGTGGTAGGGGTGGTCTTATAGATAGGTCCTGGATACTGGGATTTCCTTCAGGGGTAGGCCACACTTCTTCGGCATCTGTAGTCTCTATAGAATCCTTTTCTCTCCCCTTGAGATTCCCTATTTCTCCCACCTTAGGGGAATTTCATCGATAGCATCTGGGACCCTGCCTTCCCTAGCACCTTTGGTATCTATATCCATATCTTTTAGGTTCTCCCCCATGTCCTGTTGTTGTTGAATTTCTTCAGCGTTATCTACCTGGACATTCTCCTCTGAGGGCACATCTTCTGGAGGGGCAAAAGGTGTCTGAACTTGATATTCCTTTTGCACTGCAAAGACTACCTTTTTGAATGTCACATTTTGGGGTAATGGATCACCCAAAGTAACTGGAAGCATTTGGAGAGTGACAACTAGGGGTACAGTTGCTCCCGAAGGTCCAGTTTCCCAAGCTATAGTTGACTGCTCATCTTGTGTTTGCCTTCCTTCTGTCTCAGTCCCTAGGACTAGTTTTTCTTCCACACTTGGTATATTTACTTATCCTGCTCTTTCTCTTGGGCTTCCTCTTCTATGGAAATTTCCTTTTCTTTCCTTTCACCCTCCCTGGGGATATCTTCCACCTCTTGTGCGGTGATCTCTTCTGCTTCCCTCTCAACATCTTCTTGCAAGTTTACCAGATCATCAGTCTGGAAGATTTCATCAAAATTTTTATGGCGAGGGGAGGTCTTTGAATGATCTTCACCTTTGGGGCTACAAGGGATAAGCTCCACAGAAATATTACCTGATTTCCTGAGGCTTACATTTGTGCTTGGTGGAGGGTTATCTTTCCTTGGCTTCTTTCTTGTCGTCTATAGTGAGACCCTGATGTCTAAGATAATTTCACTCTCCTCCTATGTATTTACCACCCTACTCATAAGTGTTGCAAGTGACGGTGAGTCTGAAGGGAGGATGGATCCCACCCGAATAACTGGGAGACCAAGAGAAAGCCTTGTGCTCATTATTTCAACCAGCTGTCAGGATGACTCCAACTGAGTGTGGAGTTGTTCCATTATAAGGGGGTGAAACTAAGGATAGGATCAGGGTCAGGGTGCTCTTCTTTACTTTCCCCTAATCTTTTCTTTTTCCAGCCAGTTTGGAGGTCGAAGTGGACCCCCACAAAATTGGACCCCGGTGGGTACTTTTCTTGCATACCTATGCAAAATATTCATGACTACGCTGCACTAGGCCTTGGGTGACGTCCTCTATCATCAAAACTTCCAATGTGTCCCAATCCACTAGAGCGAGATCCAACTTATCGATCCCCTATAATTTCTATGACAAGTGCTCCAAGAGCCCGCTATCCAAAAATTCCTTTGGAAAGGTCTGAAGGTCGAGGCACTTCATCATCCCTTTTGTCATCCTCTCATACTTCTAACCCTAGACGTCGAAGTCATCTTGGCAATGGTCCCAAAAATCCTCCAAGTGAGGCTTGTGGGCTGTGGATGCCTAAGGTAATGCTATGTTTATTTTTCTGAGTGGGTCAAAATTGTTCCTTGCTAGGTAGAACTCGGCCAGTCCCAGACTTTTTAGCTACCTCAGATATATTGGTCGGGAGTTCCAGACTTCTGTGAGGAGAAGCTACCTCAGACATATTGATTGATGGATTTTTGATAGCCTACAAGACTGGACAACCGTTAATAGAAGTAATTAAATATAACAAATTTCTAGGTTCTAGAGAATTCATCGCCATTTCGCACCTATCCTCAAGCTTGCATCAAATCCCAGAAATATAATAAACAATAACTTTGAATTTGATCAACACACAGGGGTTCTGAGGGTTCTAATTGATGCAAAAAATGTGATGAAGGTCATGGGATTACGTGGAACCTAGAGTCTAGAGAAACTAGTCATTATTGAAGTGACCGGGAAATAAGTCATACTAGGCTGACGTGGGTTGTCACATGGTCATGAAATAAATAGAGTAATAGAACTTAATGGTGACAAATGTCTCAACATAGATGAAATGAATGCCACTTGGGGTTTTTTAAACACTCACATGTTGGGTAATTTAATCTCGCCATCAATGTCAAAGCGATGGGAGGAGAGAGAAAGGCTACAAATTGAATAGGCGAGGTGTCAAGTTTGAGTCCAGCAAAACCAAGGAGATGAGCTTGAATTGGGTTCAACATATAGAGGACACGGTGAGCATGCCATAGGATGGGTTGGACATGATGGAATATATAGACCAAAACACAGAGACACACTCTACGAACATTATTTACATAGGAAACAGAAGAACAAAAAATTTATAGCAGACAAAACTAGCTAACCAACAAACTACTAACAACTTACAGGAATTTACAACTATTTTCATATCTACAGAGATTTACAAATAACTTACACTATTACATATATTTACATATAAACCTACATTATATGCAAATGTACATAAATATATAGTGTACGGAAGGCGGATAACCTTCCTGCAAAGCCATCCCACCAATGGGAAGCGACGATGAAGACCAAAAGATAAAAAGAAAATAATCGAAGCCTAAAAACAAAGAAATGAAATGCAAAACAAAAGAAATGAAGAACCAAAGGGCCTACCTTAAAAACTAGGAATGTAGAGGGAAGGGTTCGGGAGTTGCTATGCAAACAGATAGCTTCAGCACATTGAAAACATGTCGAGGACCCAGAGAATACTTTGAATAACACTTAATCATTGAATCACTATTAACCCTTGAAGAAAATTGTACTTAGCTCTCTGTGAAATTGCACAAATTTCTCTTAATCATTGAGGGTAATTTATTCACGGTAAATGTAAAAATGACAAGTGAAACCCAATTTATACCCTTAGGTGAAAACACACCACTTCCTTCTGCAATTCCCAAGAAAAAGGCAAACCTCTGAACTCCAGGCCTGGGGAATCCCGTGTGAGCACACCCTCTAACTAAAGAGGAAGCGATGGCGTAAGAACCCTGGAATCCAAAATTTGACAGGTACAAAGAAAAAAAACACTCCAAGACCGGGGCCCAAAGCAAGGAAGACCAAAAGGGAACACAACAATGGTTTCATGGAGGCAAAGGCTGGAGAAAACAAAAGAATCCAAAAGAAACCAAGGAAGAACCAAAAGTGAAAAAAGGGGGACCCAACATTTTGCCAACAAAATGTAGGGACGAGTATGCAGGGCATAACAATGCTCTATCTAGACTTCAACCAAGTCCTTCGCTAGCCAAAAGGTTTTCACCGGATCTTCTCTATGTCTCTACAAGAGTAACACCTCACCCTGAAGCTAGCCAACATTTATTATTTGTTTTCCTCTGTCATCCTTGAAGTAATCATATGTCTTCCCCAATTCATTCAAATATGTCTCAATAACTTTAATTCTTCCTCCAAAATTGTCAACAATAGTAGGCCACGAAAGACAATACCAGTAAATATTAAATTTCTTTTATGTAATCCTTTGTTTCACTGATCATTCTAGATAGTCTTTGTTTAGTGTCGGTACACTTCTTTTCAATAGAATTTTTTGGTTTACAAATCAACAGATTGGAAAAATTTCAAGGTATGCCAAGCCTTGTGATCAAACTCTCCACACTATTTAATAAACTCACTCAATAGTGAGATTCAATTCCTGCACTTAAGTCTTTTTCATAACCAAGGCGGGTAAGCCTATACCTCAATCTTATCTATTGGTTGGAGGCTTTTTATAGAAGATAGTCTGGTTTCTTCAAATGTTCTCTTAAGTTGGCAATATAATCTTAATTAAATCAAATTATGAAATATATATAATATTTTTTATATCAAATTTCATTCAACTAAACAAATGAATTCTTATATTACAATTTCTTGAAAGTATAAACTTATTTATATATATTGAGTGATGCGATCGGTACCTTATTTCTATTGGCCTCTAGAGTTTGTGCTTTCATTAACCCTTATGTATAACCTTTGTGAGACAATTTTTAATATTACCACTAGGATAACCCTATCAAATGACCAATCTTTAATATCTTCAATTACGGATTAATATTCCAATTAGTTTTATTGGATTTAACTCTTACTAAAAGAGACCAATAAAATAGAACATATATGGAACAAGTCACATTTAATTTTGATGATCAAATTGAAACATAACCAAATAATATATTGTGCACAAAGAATCATAGTAGCTTATATTCACTTATCTGAGAACAGCAAATATAAATCACAAATGTGCCAAATAAGTAAACACTTATCTGAGAACCTCCAAAAAGAAAGTAGCTTGATCAATAATGTTTGAAATAAAATTTACACAAATTTAAAAGACTTATAGTCTGGTCTTTTCATAATTTGCCCATTCTATTGATTTTTTTCTATTGTGTCCTTCCCCTACAAAATGTGTCCACTTATATATACGTCGGCCACAACTACTTACAATAGACATTTCCTTTCATTACAAACTTTAACAACATAAACTATCTTAACAGAAACAGATTAAGATTTGACAAATGAGTTGTGTATTCCTCATTTTTGTAGGCATCCGCATGTCAAATTGAAACTTCAGTGCATATTCTTGTCGGAACATTTTATCTGTTATTGCCATCACATGAATGGTAAGATCCTCACTACTCTGAAACTCTGGAAATCCAAATGATATACCTTCCACACTAAGATTCTTCCATTTATCCAATGCCATCGGAAAACTATCCTCAAGTAAAGTGGGAAATGCATCCATGACATCCCACTCGAGTCACTTTATATTCGTGTTCAACTTCATACCCCATCCTTGATGTGCACTTGATAAAAAATTTCCCAACTAAAGTCGGTATGTATTCTTTGGATCAATTGTGTTCATTTTCTCCCTCATTCTGTCATTTAATCTTCTATGTTCCTCCAATACCTTAAAAGTGTTGGAATAGGTATCCTAATACTTATCAACCATCTTCATCAAGCTTTGACATCTTTTTTCAACAATATTTATGGCCAAATCATCCAATTCATTACCCTTTTCCTTTATTTTCTTCTCTAATTTCTCCGCTTTAAACCTCCAATAAATTGTATCTCCCATTTCTACTATCAACCTTTGTTCTACATTATAATCAAAACTGTAACTAGTGAAACTACCTTCTTGTGACCTCAAGGCTTTCTCTTTCCTTGCTTCCTTTTCTTCCTCACTTCTCTTCAATGAATTCTTATAAATGTTTACTTCTTTGACTAAATCATCCACTTGAGCCTAGTTCATCATACCAACATTCACATTTAATCATGTTGTCTCATGTGGATGACTTATACCAACTTGTTGAATAATTAACTATTTGAATGCTTCATCAACATCTACAAGTAGTGGTTTCTAATATCTTGGGTATAAATCCCATTGAAATAAATCCTTCTTATCATGATCATAACCAGATCCAGTGATAATCTTCTTAAAATCTTTAGGCTTAGTTCCTAACCCGGGACATTCCTTTCTTGCAAAACAATCAAACATCAATGCAGCTTTCATATCCTATCCTTGGTACAAAATAACTCCAGCATACTTAAGAAATTGTCTTCCTCTTTGTTGATTTATCTCTTATATTTCCTTCTAAACATTTTCCTCTAGTGTCTTTTCAATAACCTTAGTCTCCACATTCTCAAAGGCTTCCCTCAATTTTATTCCTTTATATTGATATAAAAAAGATTTGAATTCTTTAGAAAAAAAAAATCATCATTATAAATCATCTCCTCATGCTCAATTTCCCTGATATCTCTAGATCCATCTGCATACAAAGGTCCCAAGTTAAGTTCATTTTCCTCAAACTCAGGCAAAGAGTCTTCAACCTCAACCTATGCTTCTTCTCTCAAGAGGACATCCTTATCATCACCTCTGGGGTCTGGATACAAGTCTGCAATCGGGGACTCTTCCCTAATCCTCAATAGGGGCTCTTTAAATACCTACAAAGGAACATTATTTACAATTTTTACTTCATGCTCAATCAATTTAATGGCTCTATCTATTGGATCTATGATACCTTGGATGACTTTCATATTAACTCTTCCTCTTCTTAATTTCTATTGAAAATCCTTTTCCACTTTTTCATATATTTCCTTCATGTTAATAGCTTCATCTCTTTCCAAATTTTGGATCAAATAATCAATGAGAAAAGGCTTATTCCCAAATGATCATAACTTCTAAGATGCTCTAGCTCTTGCTATATATCCCTCAAGATCAAAATTTGACCATGTACCTCCTCAGGAGAATCCATACACACTGATTTTTTCATTGATATAATCATAACTCTGCATATTTTTCACAAAGAAATCACCAAATTCCAAAGTACCTAGTAAGAATGACTTCTTATTGCTTGATGTCAAATGTTCTAAATTTGACATTGCCATCTGCCTCACAATTTCTAGGTAAGCAATTCTATCAGGAACTATGACTGGGAGGTCATTAGGGCAACCTTCAAAATTGTAAACCCTAATCCTTGTAAAAATTTCAAAAGCATACCAATCACTCAAATTATGGTCTATCGGGCTCTATTCAATATAGTCCTTAGGTCTGCAAAACCTTTTAATTTCTAATGATAGAGTATGATCATATTATCCTCTTAGTAATTTCATCAATGGCTTAACAAAATAATCTTCAAAACATAAATATTGTGAAAAGGTGGACCTCCAATCCCAGATTTTCAACCACATCTATATTGGTTGTCTAAACCCTTGAACATCATACTCCCTAATTGCAAATCCCTCACTGCATGCATTTTTTGCTTGTCCAAAAAATAGAAACATGTGCATTAATAAGGAATAATGCTTAAACTTTAACTTAGATGAATCATTTTTAAGCTTCTCTAAATCTATATTAATCTTTTCAGCAACATATGTGACACATCCAAGGTAGGAGGGTCCAAGAAAATGAACATTCCAACCTTACAGCAAGAGTTACACAGAAAAAACTTGAATTTTTCAAGAAGTAAATACACAAATCTAGAGTATGGAACACACGTTCAACCTTTTCATTAACAGGTAAAATAATTAAAAATATTTGCAATAGTAGTCAACATGCCTATCTCAAATGTCAGGGACTTATTACAAACAAACCTAATTATCCACCCTGACCTATGAATGTAACAGTATTCTTAAAACCCTATTTTATTGCCCTCGATCTCTAGCTTTCCTCCCCTAAAAATGGACCAAGATCTAACCTAGATACATGACTATGACCTAACAGGTTGGCCTCAAGATTAAATTTCCCAAGAGAAACAAAGTGTGTTACCAACTAACTCTATTCGGCCTCCAATCAAATATCTTTAACCAATAAATAAATCACAAGGAGCGATCACACAAACAAGTCATCCAAACACATAACTACATAGGAAAATGATCCATCAGCACCGCCAATCAAAGAAATCCAACCAACGATCCAAGAACTAGCCGATGCAAGAACATGAAGAACACATTCTAAACATAACCAAAGAATCTAGCATAACATTACGTATGATACTCCAAATGAGTTTTGATCATAGGAAAATCTTCCTAATGATCTCTAGAACATGAATCTACAATTGCAACCTCCAAGGATCTGTAGAAATCAACTACGACAAGAAACATAACAACCGGAGACAAGGAACAAAAAAACTTTGATTATTTTTTTTGTTGATGGAAGATTGCAATGAAACCAAGATGCTCCTACATCAGACACCCAGGGTTATTTGAAAAGTGAACCTCTCACTTTTCTAAGATGAAGGATAACCCAATAGGTTTAACTCCACCTGATAAATCCATGAAGAATCCTCAACTAGTATGTTCTTCCACTTAACAAGATATTCCTCATACTGCTTTCCCCTAGTGCTTCAACCAATTCTGGTATCCAAGGTTTGTTCAACCTCCTCCTTCTTCTTCTTAGAATATTGCAATTTACTCTTGGATCCATCTCCCTCACAAATATCTATTTCATGATATTCATACAAGTTTTCTATATTGAATATACTTGATATGTCTGATTTTCTGGTGGTAACTCAACTTGATAAGCATTCCCTAAATCAAACTTTCTCAGAATCCTACAAGGTCCAAACTTCTTCATCTTTAACTTACTATAGGTACCAAGTGTAAATCTACCTTTACTCAGGAAAAAAATTACTTCATCACCAAATTAAAATTCCTTATGTTTACTCTTTCTATCAGCTCTCTCATACTTATTATTCACTCCTTCCAAATGTTTTGTAGCTCTATCATGCAAATCTTTCACATGATCAGTAAACTATTCTACTTCAGCACTCCTCTTTTCTTCAACACTAATATCCCCCAGTTCGGTTACTCCTTTATGATGTAAACCATAAAAAATCTCAAAAGGTTTTTTCCTAGTACTCTTATTCACTAAATGATTATAAAACTCTTCTCGTGCCAAAATCAAATCCCAATTGCCCACTTTCTCACCAACCAAGCATCTAATTAGATTACCCAAACTTTTATTAACAACTTCAGTCTTTCCATCAGTCTATAGGTGAAATGTAGAACTAAAATACAATTTTTTGTTAAGCTTCCTCCAAAGTGTCCTCCAAAAATATCCAAGAAACTTAGTATCCCCATCTGAAAAAATGCTCTTAGGAAACCCATGCAGTTTGACAATGTCCTTGAAAAAAAATCAGCTATATGTACTACATCTAATGTCTTCTTACAATGAATGAAATGAGTCATATTTGAAAACCTATCAACCACCACAAATATTGAATCATTACCTCTTTGATTTTTTGGCAAACCAAGAACAAAATCCATGCTAATCTCCTCCCAAAGCTTCTCTAGTACAGGTAATGGTGTATACAATCTAGTATCTGACTATTCCCTTTAGAAAATTTAAAAATCCTAAACTTATGAATGAAATTTCTAGCATCCTTATGAATCTCCGACCAATAATACTACTGCTTGATTACTGCCAATTTCTTATCAATCCCAAAGTGTCCAGCTAATCCTCCACAATGTTTCTCTGTAATCAGACAGTCCCTGATAGATCCTCTTGGTATACACAATTGAACTCCTTTGAACAACAATCCATCTTATAGGAAATAATATAACAAAGAACTCCTATCAGTAACCAAAGGTTCCTTACAACCTTTCCAAGGTTTAGCAAAATCATGATCATCCTCATATAAAGTCTTTAATTCATCAAATCCAAGCACTATCACCTTCATCTCTATCATAAAATTCCCTCTCCTTCTCAAAGCATCAGCAACTTTATTAGACTTACCACTCATATGCTTCAACATAAATGACGAACTCTATAATAATTTAACCCATCTCATATGTCTCTAGTTCAACTTACTCTAACTATGCAAATATTGTAAAGCCTGATGATAAGTATACAACACAAATTCCTTAGGAAATAAGTAATGTCTCCACTTCTTCAAAGCTTGAACAATAGCATAACATTCTTGATAATAAAAAAAATATTTTCTCCTTAGATCATTCAAATTTTCACTAAAGTAAGCAATCGGTCTACCTTCTTGACTTGGTACTGCTTTGATTGCACTTCCACTAGCATCAAAGTCTACCTGAAATACCTTACTAAAATATGATAGTGCTAACACAAGTTGTTTAGTTATTGTTTTCTTAAACAAATCAAATCTTCTTTGTGCTCCATGTTTCCATTTGAATTTCTTTTGATCCCCCCCCCATTATCTCAGTCATAGCATTGTAAATAGAACTAAAATTCCTAATGAACTTTCTATAAAAACTTGACAAGCCATGAAATGATCTTACCTCACTAACACTTTTAGGTTTAATACATTCAACAATTGCTCTAACCTTTTCTGGGTCTACATTCAATCCTTCAGCAGAAATTACAAATCCAAGGTATACAAGATCATTCTTCATTAAAGTACACTTCTTCAAATTTATCAGTAACTTCTCCTGTCTTAACCTCTATAATACTTGTCTTACATGCAACATGTGTTCCTCTTTTTTATTTCTGAAAATCAGAATATCATCCAAATAAAATATGACAAACTTACCCAAAAAGTCCTTCAACACTGCATTCATCAACCTCATGAAAGTACTTGGCACATTAGACAAACCAAAAGGCATTAATAACCATTCATACAAACCTTCTTTAGTCTTAAAAGTTGTCTTCCATTCATCACCTTCTCTTATTCTGATATGATGATAACCAATCTTCAAATCAATCTTTTTGAAAAACTTAGCTCCATTAAAGCAATCCATTATGACATCCATTCTAGGTAAAGGAAACTGGTACTTGATAGTAATCTTATTTATTATTACTCTTGAATCTATACACATCCTCCATTATCCATCCTTCTTAAGTGTCAATACTGCAGATACTGCACAAGGACTCAAACTCTCTCTGATTAAATTATTTCTGTAACAACTCATGTATTTGTTTATTCAACTCTTCATCCTCTATTTGTGTCAACGAGGGAGATGATTTATTAGGAAAAATAGCTCTAGAAATTAGATCCATGCAATGACTGACACTCCTAACCAGTGGAAAATCATCAGGTACATTATCTGAAATCACATTTGTATACTCATCCAACATATCCATTATCTCTTCAGGGTATTCATTGCTCAGATCTATATCTTCGGTCTTCTTTGGGACAATATAAAAACAAACATTCTCATGTCTCATTCTTTCCAAGAGTTTCCTTTCATCAACCATGAAAACTCTAGCACAAGAATAAATTTCCCCATTAAAAGGTTCATCCAAAGGCATCAATCTATGTTTCATACCATTAGCCAAAAAGTTATATGTATTTCTTCTCACATAATGTATAGCTTTTCTATCATACTCCCAAGATCTACCCAACAAAACATGACATACATCCATCGGCATTGTATCGCAAAAGACTTCATCATGATATTTCCCTATTTTCAACTTAACCCAACATTGTTCACTTACCAACACCTTGTGATCATCTTTTATCCATGCAATCTCATAGAGTTTAGAATGTTTCAATCTTTGCAACTACAACTTGTCTACCATTTCCTTAAATACCAAATTCTAAAAACTACCACCATCAATAAAAACTTTACATACATGTGCACCTAAAACTGGGCAGGTGTTCTCTAATCAATAAAATCTGCAAATCTCAACAAATTGTACTAAATCTCATCAAAATGGATCAAATCAATTCAAATGGAAATTTATTAAATTAAATTGGGATAAATCAATCAAATCAAAGGATTAATTAACAATGACATTAATTAATTAAATATAAGCCTAAAGGGATTAATCAAACTATATAATTGATTTTAATCAATTAATTATATTATAGTTTAAATCAAAAATCAAATCCAACCTATTCCCCTGCATGGCTAATTTAATTAAATAAATCCTAAATATCTTTCAACATGAATTTGAGGAACCAATGAGAATTGAGAAAGAAAAGCACATGGATCACTCCAAATTTTCAATCTCAATCACTCATTTTGAACTTTCAATCTTAATCACTCAAATTTGTCTCTTTTCCCCAACCTTTGAGACAAGCATTTAAATTTTCCCCCCATTTGAAACCATTTGAAAGCCTCTCACTCAACCAAGGCTTAATTATGATCAATTGACTCTACCCCCTACACTTGGGAAAATCTTATAAATAAAAACCATTTTGCAAGCATAAGGATATCCTAGAAATTTGAATGCAAAGCATCTAGACTATAGCCATTTTCATAGCATATCAAAGTAACAAAGAGCATAATTGATCATTTTTCATAGAAATTGAGAGAATTTGAGTTCATAATTTGAAGCAATTGAGAGAATTTGAGAGTTAATTTGGCATATCTTTATCATTTTTCTCATTCTAGGACTGTCATTAGTAGAGAATAAGGTTGAGAGCTCTATTAACATGCTTAGATAGAGAGCCATGGGATGCTTATTGATTTATTTGAAGAAGGATTTCTCATAAATAAACTAATCTCATGAAGGTGTATTTCATTCACATACAAATGGTGCCCACCATGGGGCTTTGAGCCTCAAATCATCATTTTATTCTAAATTTTGTGTGTTTTTCCTTCATTTTGCGCTAACTTTGCAGGTTGTAGGTCAAATCACACCTACAAGCAAAAGTATGACATCTATAATCAATCAAACGACGCCTATAGAATTCATTCTATTTCTTATCTATTTCTTGTCATGCCTATTAGATAAAGTGTACCGCATGTGCACGTAAAGCGATGCCTGCTACTCGGGAAATACCGCTTGTCAACTTTCTTTTACCACCTGTGATCTTTTGTGTTTAGCATTTAATCAACTTTACAATGCCTATGATTTTTCATTTAACGGATGTAATTTGTTAAGAAATGCCTAGTTCATTGCAAAGTAATGCCTAAGTTACTGCAAAGTAACACTTAACACACTGCAAAATCATAAAACTAGTTGTAAAATGACGCCTGCTTCTACATGTGTTTTATTGCTTTTAGATTGATAAATTTAGTTTGCTAACTCTCTATTTTTGTGTTTTTTACAGATGAACAGATATTTGAAGGTACAGAAACCCAAAGTGAGGGTCACAAGGCCAAACAAGGAGGTAAGAGTCCAAAACAAGTACTCAAAGAAAATTCATAGTGCTTTAATTTTGGAGAATTTAGAAAAAAAAGCAGGAATTGTATGAGCATTACATTAAAGTCAATTGTGCTTATAAGAAAATGTTTCCATCTCTTAATTGATTTTATGCATTAAATCCTTAAGTTATTTTTTGCAAAAATTTTCTAAGGAACTTAATTGCATTTTAAATTCTAATTTAAGGTTTTCTTCACTTTTTTTGGTTGTGTTGCACTAACTTTGTTGGAGGAGACGGAGAGGGAACGATCTCCACTAGGTGAGTGAGCAAAAACAAGCAAAAAAACTCAAAAAAGAACCTAGCCTTTGCTAGCATCGAAAAGAGGTATTTTTCATATCAAGCTTTCTTTCTTTAAACTGTGGCATTTCTTTGATATCTAGCTAATAGGGACACCCTATTATTTTCCATTCTGAGAAAAACATTAGTTATATGCTCTCAACTTTTTGAATTTGATAAAAAAGTCAAAAGTATTTCGTTCGGGTGGTAGAAAGAAAGGGAGAAATTTGAACCAAACATTTCATATTATAAGAACCTCCTTGTCAAGAGGTTGAAAATGAACATATGTGTTTGAATTTCTTGGAATTTAAGGGAAGAAATAGGGATATGCTCTTCACTCTTTGAGTGAATCAAACTCCCAAACTTGCTTAACTTAGTTCAATATTTGCTTTCTTATATACATGCTAGATAATTTAGAGACTTAAAGGGTCTACCTCCCGAGTACATCCTTAAGAGGATGGTGAGAGGGAACGACCCAAAGTGGGAGACACTCACTTTAGCCATGAGATTATCTAACCCACTATAAAAAAAAAATGCACTCTTCATTAATGGGTCATAGTGACTAAATTGTGTTAAGTATCTTCACTTCCTCTAGTAGTCCTTCGAGATTGCCCAAAATCATACTTTTGTGTGTGTGGGAAGCCCGCAAGGGGGTATAAGAACTTTTCATAGTTTAGAATGGAGGTGTTAATTAAAACCTTGTTAAGTAGCAAGCTACCTTTTAGAGCCATATTGTTTAAAAGCCAAATCTAACTCTAGGTAGATTTTTTGGAAGATATTCTTGTTCAAAGACCTGTTAAAATGATCGAGAACATACACTTAGTGTGTTTTAGGGTTATCAAGAAACTTGATGTGTGTGTTGTTTTTGTATCTACATTTTCAAGAAATAATACCATTTGATAGATCTGATCACTGACTTAATCTTTTTAAAACCTTTAAAACTGTGAAAAACCAACTTGATCTGCAAAATGCCGCGTACAGACAATTAAACGACACCTACAACAAGTTTTGTGACAACTACAAATGGAATTCATACCTGCAAACTTTCAAATACCGCTAAGTCACTGGAAAGTGACACCTCAAAAATTTTAAACAATTCCTACAAACGTCCAAATGCCACTTGCAAAATGCAGAGTGTCGCGTACACAATTTCCAGTTACCGCCTACACAGGGTGAAGTCACGCTTACACAGCAAGGAAGTGATGCCCAGAAAAAAAGAAGGGAAAACATGGGGAATTTCCCAAGGGTTTGGAAATATTTTAAAATCATATTTGGATACCCTTTTCGGATTTATTTTTGTCCAGTGCAACAAATAGATCAGATTCTTCAAAAACATTTATAATGATGAATCTATTTGAGAAATGAATCAAACCTATGGTGGAGGATAATTATCAAAATCTCCATAGGAATCAATACAATGAAGTAAATTAAGATGAAATATGGGAGGCATCCCAAGATCCCATGTTTATGGAAACAATGCACTTAATTTTGAAAAGGGATAAAGAAACATTTTTTCCTAAATTTAGCTCAATCAGGAGCTAAGCTTCCTCATAACTATGACACATCAACCTTGAGGAATAATAAGGAAAACCAAAAGGGTACATCATCTAAAAATTCATCATTAAGATCAATCTATCTTTTTCTTTATGATTATGGGCCATCTGTATCTTCATCTTCTTCAAGAAAAGAAGCATTTAAGCGCAACAAACCTATCTTGGATCAAGGGAAATTTCATGCCCACCCTATTTGTAATAAAGATAATGAAGAGTAAGGTACCACTCTCAAGAAATATCTGATGCAAAAAACCTCTATCTATCAAGGTTTCTCCCATATCCTTTACTCCTTTCATCCTTCCTCCATCTCACAAAGCTTCACAACTATCCAAAATTCATCCATCAAAGAGTGATCCTAATGATGATAATTTTCATGTTGACTATGTCTACCCTCAAGGGATACTTCTAAAAGAAACCCAAGCTAACTTACATCTTGCTGAAAATTGTTTCAATGCTTCAAAGATCTTAGATCCTAAGCTATCATGTGCTTCAATGCCTATTCAAAAGGATTCTTCATCATTCCTCCGAAAATTCCCCACGCATATCCAAACATCTACCTTTTCCTTAGAAGTGGCTCCATGTCAACAAGATAATCCGAAGTATGAAGAAACAAATATCAATAAAGATCAAGATCAAGATTCTATACAATCCCCTCCCATATTTGATGAAGGTCCCATATCCATAGAATCTTATGATGATCCCCTTTCACCCTTTCATTTCTTCCAAAGATATCCCTCAACCTCAAGAGATACATACCTCTCCACTTCCCAAGAAAGATCAAGATATCCCTTCTACCATTTCCAATGAACATATTGAAAATCAAGATCAAAGTACCCTCTCTACACCATCTAAAGATCCTTGTCAAGATTGAAGTATCCCATCAACTCCTTGTCATGATCCTCCATATTCACCTCAAGAAACAATCATTCCTCAAAATTACTTGCATTATAATAAATCCCTTCAAGATTCATTTGATCCTATCAAATTTTCTCCTATGAAAGCTACTCATGAGCCTATTGGTATAAAGGTAAATCTTAAAGATGAGAAACTCAACAATGCAACTCTTTCCAAAGATGTTGATATCCCTTTCACGCCTTTTCTCCCTCCATTCAAATGCAACCATATGCCTTCACCATCCTCCAAATCCATTTTGGGTTCCTATGTCCCAAATCTAAAGTCTTCATCCCTTCCATCCATATTAGGTCCCTATATTCCTCCAGCAATCATTCCTACCATCCCTAGCTCTACATTCACTTACCCTACCATGTATGAGGATCAATGAAGGCACACATACTTGAAGAATTTCCAAACACCAATCCATATGAACCCTCCATATCATTCTTATTAACCCACAATTCCCAAGTCTTTTGGAAGAAATTTGGATATGAAACATAAAAATCAAAAATCCAATAATCCACGTGTGTATAAAAATTACCATGTCCCATCTAATCGGCATGTGAATAAAAAAAAAATGAAATATCCAAAAGGCCACAAAGGTCCACCAAGAAAAAAGAAAAATCAAAGAAAATGTGGGTTCCAAAATCTCTCATTGAAGAAATGCATTCAAAAGCATCACAAAAGAAAGAAAAATCAAAGACTATGTGGGTTCCCAAGTCACTTTTGCAAGACTTTCACACAAAAGAAAAATTAAAGTTAATATTCAAGCTTCCAAAGGCTTCCATTCCATCTCCTAAATATTTCCCACTTTCCCAGTCTACTTTGGGTTCCTACATCCCAAATTCCACCAGCTTAGCTGCATTCTTACCTACTCCATATATTGTTCCTCCATCATTCCACCACCCTTCAAAGTGTGTGTCAAAGTTGATCTTTCCAATATTTCCATCCACAACATACCTTCTTCTTATCCTCACATTCATTATCCAACACATACTTTTCATCTTTCCATCCCTCTTATCCAATCTATGGCATAAAACCTTCACTACCATCTACTCATATCCTCCATATGTGTCCTTTATCATCACCTTATCATTATATTTGAGCATCCTATCCATATTCATGGTTCATTATAGCATATCTTTCATAAGAGCATTGTCCAAAGATCCAGATGTTGGGGAAATTTTGAAAAATACAAAAAAGAAAAAAAGAGAAAAGTGCCTTGGTGAAAACTTGGTAAGCAGGCGCCTTGGTAGCAAAAGTAAAGAGAAATAAATTCATCCTATGGTGAAAACCAATTTTTTTGGAGCCTTAGACAAGTACCATGATGAAAACCTGGAAAATAGGCATCATGCGTAATTCCTCCCTCTTGCACTCTACACTTGGGGGCAAGTTTCATCCATGCTATCCTCCATCTTTCTATCATTTATCTCACTTGCATCTATATTCCCTCTTTTACCTTTGGTCTTGATAAGGTTGAACATGTCCATGAGCATTAGGTATCTTGACATCCATTATCTTTCTATCAGCTTATTCACTTGTTTCATGCTACCCTATCATGATCTTGCTTCTCCCAATCCACCTTCATTATTCCTAAGCAGTCTTTCATTAATCCCAAAACCATCCCCTCATAGCCTCCATCACCCCCTTTATCCTGATTGTGCTATCTTATCCACATCTTACCCAAATTGATCCATTGGTCTTGATCATAAATGAAGGACGTAAAGTAAAATTTTTTTTATCAAAAACCTCTTGACATGTCCACTCTTTTGGATCACTCACTTTCAAATGAAGGTATTGCATCAAGGTTTCAAATAAAGTTTTGCATCTTGGATCAAGTTATCATTGAATCAGGTTATCAATCGATCAAGTTTTATATCAGATCAATTAGGCATTGAATCAGTGATTAGGACATTCAATTTTCTTTGAACTAATGTGCTTTGCACATCAATTCAAAGAGGGGCATTTGTAGACACCTAAAACTGGACAGGTGTTCTCTAATCAATAAAATCTGCAAATCTTAGCAAATTGTACTAAATCTCATCAAAATGGATCAAATCAATTCAAATGGACATTTATTAAATCAAATTGGGATAAATCAATCAAATCAAAGGATTAATTAACAATGACATTAATTAATTAAATATAAGCCTAAAGGGATTAATCAAACTATATAATTGATTTTAATCAATTAATTGTATAGTTTAAATCAAAAATCAAATCCAACATATTCCCCTACAGGGCTAATTTAATTAATTGATTGAATTAAATAAATCTTAAATATCTTTCAACATGAATTTGAGGAACCAATAAGAATTGAGAAAGCAAAGCACATGGATCATTCCAAAATTACAATCTCAATCACTCATTTTGAACTTTCAATCTTAATCACTCAAATTTGTCTCTTTTTCCCAACCTTTGACACAAGCATTTAAATTGTCCCCCCATTTGAAACCATTTTAAAGCCTCTCACTCAACCAAAGCTTAATCATGATCAATGATGAACTTTAACTGATTGAATGTTTGAAGATGTTAAGTTGATGATCATCGAGCTGCAGAAAGTTAATGCAAGATATTAAATCAGTTAATGTATTCTATTTTCATTGATGTCAACTAGATATAATATGATTATTCACATACATATTGTCAAATAATTCAAAGAATCAAAGAGATAAAGGTTATGTTATTAGTAATGCATAAAATTTTAGTATGCACCAAGGGAAAACGAACACCGACGGATAGTGCACACCGACGGATAGAGAACCCCGAGAAGAGTCACAGTGATACCCAAGAAAGATACCTGAGCAAGCATTACTAAGAAGAACCAAGTGATACCCAAGAAGAACTGAAATTCACACTGTTTCCTGACGGATAGACAACCCTGATCGACAGAGATGCCCAAGGACAACTGAAGTCAAGACCAATCAAACAAGGATTAAACACCGATCAAAACTGAAGTTTAGAAATGACAAAAGTCTTAGCTGGCAGGAGCTAAATATGGATTTAACTGAATGAGTACATTATTTTCAATGACCAATTAAAATCTACAGATAAGCTAGAGATTAAAGCTAGTTGTATTCCAGTTCTCAAGGAGAAATCTGCGGGATAAAACTAAAGAATGCTTTAAAGAAAGAATGGTGAGAATTCCGGATCATGTCAAGAACAAGAAAGATAAGCACATAGAAATGGTGAAATAATGTCTATAAAAGAGACAAGCTAATTCATTATGAAAAATAGAGGATGCAAAAAGAGAATTCTGATGAAGAAATAAGTCTTCATACAGACCTGATCAAACAAGCTGAAGAATAGAGCTAAAGATTTATGCGAACACCGAGCAATAGAGAGTAAACAACATTCACTGATCAGAAAGAAGTGGAGCAAAGAAACATAAGGGAAAAATTCATCAGAAAGGTAGTATGAGCTTACAATAGATTTGAACATCTACAATATTAAGCTATATTCATGAATAGATCATATATTATTTCAATTTAACCATTGATTCATAAAATCTATTAACATAGTGGGATTTAACTATCCTTTATATATTGAGATACATCCCAAGGAGTATCAAAAATTTTCTCACAAAGATAGCATAGTGAAATTCCAGATATCAAGTGACAAACTATTATATTAATTCCTCTAACAAGATCACACTTAACAGTGTGTTTGTAACCTTTAATAGGGTTGGCTCTTCATCGAGCTCACTTCAGAAGAGTGAAAATTTTGGGTTACTCATCCCAAGTGGTTTTTCCCCTAACAGGGTTTCTACATTAAAAATTGATGTGTCAAATGTGTATATGGTTCATTACATTGATGTTTTTCTTTACACATTACTAAAACAAGATTGATCGGTAAACACTAAGTTATTTACTGTATTTTGGTGAAGACTAGACTGCTATTCGGTAAAGTTTAAGAAAGGGGATAAACAGTGTATCCTGAGCAGTAGTTATTGTTAGAATAACTGAGAGGGGGGATGAATCAATGGCCTAAAAAATTAATCCTTAAATCAACCCAAAAACTTATTACCACATTTATAAGCCTTTAGTTATATTAAGTCCTGCAAGATGATTGCCTTGAAATACTTATATCAAATTACTACTTGTTGAAATTATTTGTAAAACCTTCTACTGTATGTTTACTGATAAACAATATTTCTATTTACTGAAATACAGTAAATAACTAGTGTACACCGATCAATCTAGATTTACTTATGTGAAATGAAAAATAATAAAGTAATGACTCATAAACACATGACACATGGATTTTTAACGTGGAAACCCTGTTAAGAGAAAAACCACTGGGATCGGTAACCCAAATTTTCACTCTTCTAAAGTGAGCTCAGTGAAGAGCCAACCTTGTTAAAGGTTACAAATACACTGTTAGGTGTGACCTTGTTAGAGGATTTAAATAAATAGTTTGTCACTTAGTATCTGACATCTAATTCTACCATCCTTTATCAAACACTCACTTGGCCTGTCAATAGGTATCGGGCATATCCAATGCTACTTTTTATGATCAAATTTTTTTATAATCCTTGGGATGTATCTCAATTAGAAAAGACTTTTAAGTCCTGCTCAGTTAACAGACTTGATGCTTCAATGGATAAACTAAAACAATAAATTGATCTGTTCACATATACAACTAGAATTGTAGTTTTTCAGATCTATTGTAAGTGCATTACCTTTTTGATCAATGTTATCAATTCAATACCTTTTCTCCACATTGTTCTTCTCTGTGATGTTGTATCACCGTTCGTCAGTGTTTGTAGAGTTTATCTCTTTCCTCAGCTTGATTGATCAAGTCTAAATGTAGACTTTCTTCTTCTTCAGAATCTCTTTAGCATCTATTCTCTTGTCACTCCCCTTATTCACATTGAATAAGCTTGTCTCTTATATAGACATGATTTCACCGTTTCTTGTCTTTCTTGATCTTGGCGTGATCCACAATTCTCACCAATTAGATTTAAAGCAAAACTCCTATTTTATCTTGTAGATATCTTCTTGCCAACTAGACTACGCAACTTTAAATCCTTTACTTATCTATGGCTTTATCATGTCGATTAAAACAATGATAAGTACCAGTTAAGTCTATATTTAGCTCTTGACAGCTAAGCATTTTGTCATTTCTAAACTCTTTTTTTGTCGATCAATACTTCAGTTAGTCATCGGTGATAACTGACTGTTCCATCGGTGAGACTTCACTTGCCTTCAGGATCTCCGTCTTGTTGTCTATCCGTCAGGCAACACTGTAAATCCATCTATCAGGTTACACTGTGATTTGCTAATCGGGTAACACTATGACTTTTCTCGTCAGTAATGTTGTGCTTTTGTTCATCGGGTAACACTGTGACTTTTCTCTCATTGGTTTACTCTATCTATTGGTGTGCACTCTGTCGGTGTATATAGTCACTTTGTGAATACTTAACTTGTATGCATTACTAATAGCATAGCCTTTGATTCATTGGTTCTTTGAAGTCTTTAGCGATATGTACATGACCATACAAATTATATCAAGTTGACATCAATGACAATACAATAAATTAAATGATTTAATATCTTGCATTAACTTTTTGTGTCTATGTGATCGTCAACTTAACATCTTCAAACATTCAATCAGTTATAGTTCATCAATCCCTCCCTTTGGCATTGATGGAAACACACTATATTATCACTAATACAATATAAAATATAACAGTTGAAGTTCATCAAACTACCAATCTTATGTATAATAACCGATACAAATATCTGGTCCTCAGTAAGCTCACATAGCTTAGATTTGATTCTTGCAGCTCTCTTTATGTCTTCAATCCCTTCACTGGATAGATGTAGAATATTTTTTTCTTCTAATGTGATGTGTGCTCTTCTTGTGTCAAAATCTCTCCTTTTGATTGTTCTCTTTTCTTTTGATGTCTCTTGTCATCAATTTTCTCCCTTTGTATGTACTCTCCCTTTTTGGTTACATCTCTCCCTTGGATAATGTGATAAAGGATATAATCTCTCCCTAATGTGATAATGGTTATAATCTCTCCCTTTGATAGTAATGCCAAACAAATATTTGACAGTAATGTAAAAAATCCTTTCTATCCATAATATACTCCTTGAATTTCCCAATCCATCAGTAATACAACAACTCTGGTGCTTGGAGTAGATAAATACCTTGTTGTGTATAGATGTATCTTTGAATTCCATCTCTTTTCTTGCATCAACATAAATTATATTCTAATGATGTGTAGGTTGATGCAGCCTTCTAGTAATCTTACTGACCAGTAAACAAGGGTCTTACCCCTCGTCTCTTTCTCAAGTACTCAAATGTATCCTTGGGAAGTGGCTTGGTGAAGATATCAACTAATTGTTCCTTTGATTGCGCATACTCAAGTATCACCGCCTTTTCTTGAAATTTTTCTCTCAAATAATGATACTTGATAGCAATATTCTTTGTCTTAGCATGCATGACTGGATTCTTGGAAATGTTAATTACATTGGTATTGTCATAGTAGATAATTACTGGTTCAAGAATTTTCATATGCATACCTTCCACTAACTATTTGATCCCTGTAATATTTGAGCAGTTTGCAGTAGAAATAACATACTTTGATTCTATAGTAGATTGAGAGATGCATCCTTGCTTCTTGTTGATCCATGTGACAAGTCTGTCACCCATAAAGAATGCTCCTCTAGTTGTGCTCTTTCGGTCATCAATGTTTCCAACCCAATCAGCGTCGGTAAAGTTCTTAAGTTAAAATTTTCCTTCTCTTCTATACCATAAGCCATATTCCTTGGTATTCTTTAGATATCTAAGGATTATTTTCATATCAGTCATATGTGATTCGCTGGGATTAGCAAAAAATCTTGCAACTATTCCTACTGCATGTGCAATATCTGGTCTAGTATTTACAACATACATGAGTTTTCCAATCATTGATCTATACAAAGTCTAATTTACCTCTGGTGAATTGTCCTCCTTTGTCATCTTACATCCAGTTGCCATTGGTGCTCTAACTGGCTTGGAATCTTTCATCTTGAATGCTTTCAGCACTTCCTTGATGTATTTGGATTTTGTAATGAAATGCCTTCATCTTTTTGCATGATCTGTAGACCAAGAAAGAACTTGATCTCTCCAAACATAGATATCTCAAACTCTTTGCTCATTTCATTTGCAAATGATTTGCATAGTAGATCATTGCTTGCAAATATGATGTCCTCAACAAATATTTCAGCAATCAAAATGTTAGCATCAGTATCTTCCTCCAAATAAAGATTATTGTTTTCACTAGTTCTTACAAATCCAATACTTATGAGATAGGAATGAAGTCTTGCATACCAGGCTCTTGGTGCTTTTTTCAATCCATACAAGGCTTTGTGTAGTCTACATACCATATTTCTCTTGTCTGGATCAACAAACCCTTTTGGTTGCTCAATATATACCTCTTCCTCAAGTATTCTATTTAGGAATGCAAACTTGACATCCATTTGGTATACCTTGAATCCTTTAAATGCAGCATAATCAAGTAATATTCTCACTCCTTCTAGCCTAGCATTGGGTGCAAAGGTTTCTCCATAGTCAATCCCTTCTTCTTGTGCATACCCCTTGCATACTATTCTTGCTTTATTTCTGTGACTTCTCCATTCTCATTCAACTTATTTTTGAATATCCATTTTGTACCGATGACATTCTTTTCATCTGGTCTTGGTACAAGTGTCCATGTCTTTTTTTTCTCAATATGCTCAATTTCTTCATTCATAGCACTAATATATTCTTCATTATCAAGTACAACATTGACAGATTTTGGCTCAAAATCACAAATTAGACATCTTGTGTTTAGAGACTTACTTCTGGTTCTCATACCATACTTCTTGTCTCTAATGATCTGGTTCTGTGGATGGTTCCTTCTGACATACCTGGAAAGTATAGGTTCAATGCTTTGTCTATCATCTTGATCATTATTTTGTCCTTCATTTTGATCGTCATCGCTTGGTACATTATCTTGAGCAATATCCTTATTTTTGGTATTTGCAGCCTTATGCTCGGGTGCAATATTTTGTTGCTCGGGAGCTATACATTGTTGCTCGGGTAGAGTATCAGGTTCTTCATTGTAAACAAACCTATTGTAGTCCTTTGGTTCTTTTGTGCTTTCATTTTCATTCTTCTCTAAAAATTCATCTATCTTTACATTTGTACTTTCAACAATTTTGTTAGAGGCTTTATTGAGACATTTATAAGCCTTGCTCTTGGTGGAATACCCTAGAAATATTCCTTCATCACTCTTGGAGTCAATCTTTCCATTTCTATCATCTTTTAAGATATAACATTGACTGCCAAAATTTTTGAAGTAACTTACATTGGGTATGTAACCATACCATAGCTCATAAGGTGTCTTCTTGGTGTCTTTCTTCAATTGTACTCTATTCAATGTGTAAATAGTAGTACTGACAGCTTCCTTCTAGAAGATTTGGGTGATTCCTTTCTCTATCATCAATGTCCTTACATAATCAACAATGGATTTTTTCTTTCTTTCAGCAATTCCATTTTGTTGTGGTGTTCTCGACGCAGAGACATGTCTTTTGATTCCATGCTCATTATAAAATTTAGTGAATTCATCTGAAATAAATTCTCCTCCTCTATCTGATCTTAAGCATTTCAATTCTTTACCACTTTGTTTCTCTACCATTTCTTTGTACCATTTAAACATCTTGAATGCTTCATGTTTATCTTTTAGAAACATTATTGTCATCATTCTAGAGTAATCATCAACAAAGAGAATAAAATATCTATCACCATAATAATTATTTGTCCTCATGGGTCTACATAGATCAGTGTGGACTAATTCTAGAATTGCATCAAATGTATGGGTTTTTCTTTTTAAACTAGACTTTGTCATCTTACCTTTTTGACAATTTTTGCACATGATATTGTCAGGCTTAATCATCATTTGTAAGCCTCTTACATTTCTCTTTCTGCTTATCTTTATCATACTGTCAAAGTTCACATGACATAATATTTTATGCAACAACCATAAGTCTTCATTTCTAGCTATTAAGCAAGTGGTGTCAGTATCATTTAGATATAATAAGTTACCTTTTGTCTGTTCATTGGCACCAATCAACCTTCCTGATTCATTGAAGATCTTTGCCTTCTTATTTTCAAATGCTACTCTGTGACCTGAATTATTCAGCTGAGAAAAACTCAATAGATTATAATTCAATCCTTTCACCCAATAAGTATTTTCATATTTTATCATCTTATTCAACATTATAGTTCCTTTACCTTCAACTGGACAAGGTGTATCATTACCCATTCTTACTAAACCACAATTGTAGTATTCAAAAGTCTCAAACTTTTGTTTGTCACCTGTCATATGGGAAGTACAGCCACTATTTATGATCCAAACATCATTTTTACTAACTTTAGATATGAGTTTAGTTTCTACATACCTTTCTTCATCTTCATCTGAATCATCTTTTACTTGCACAAACACCATCTTGATGTCATCATTAGATTCAATGTCAGTATCTTCATCTTTTCATGTAGCTAGGTAACTAGCCTTCTTTCCTTTGTCCTTGTAGTCTCGGGTATCTCTTCTTTTTGATTGTCGATTGCTTCTGTAATCTTGGTTATCACCTCTGTCAAAACTATTTTCAAACAATTTGTCATTACTTCTATCATTTTTTCTCTTGTTAGGACATATTGCAGCAAAGTGTCCAATCTCTTTACAAGTAAAACATACAAGTGGTAATTTACCTTTGTATTTACCTTTGCATCTTTGCATTCTTCTAGCCATAAGTGCTTCAATTTCATCAAGATCTTCTTCTTCACTTTCACTATCACTATCTTTTCTCATAGTGTGTTTATGACTTGATTTACTTATTCTCAAAGAAGATTTGAATGCAGACTCTATGTTTGGTAAGACAATATTATCAAATTTATTCATCTCAAATGAAATCAGTCTTCCAATCAAACTATCTAGAGTAACATTATTATTTGCTACTGCTCTCATTTTTTTTATGGAAGATACTCTAATAGCATAAGTAGGTAGTAAGGTTCTTAGAATTTTACTTACCACTGTCTCTTCTTCTAGTACACCTCCAACTCCTTAGATAGCATTGACTACCTCTTTGATTCTTATGTTGTACTGTGTGATTTTTTCACCTTCTTTCATTCTGAGATCATCAAAATTTCCTCTAAGGCTTTATGCCTTGGCTCTCAAAACATTTTTATCACCACCATGTACAAGCTTCAATTTATCCCACATCTGCTTTGAATTTGTGCATGCTTTGACATATTCAAATTCATCATCGGAGAGTGAGGAAGCAAGCTCTATTATCATGCAGTTGTGCTCATGCTTCTCTCTCACTTGTTCAACTGTGAGTGCTCCTGTGGAAAACACATATTCAGTATCTAAGTATTGAGTAACATCATTTCCAATACCTAATAAGTGGAGTCTTATTCTTCTTTTCCATGAAGCAAAGTTATCTTTGTTCAACTTGGGCACATCTCATCTATTCATCTTGTGATCTTTAGCTTGAGCTATTAAACTTCCTTTCTAAGCACACAAGCTCTGATACTAATTGTTAGATTAACTAAGAGGGGGGGTGAATCAGTGGCCTCAAAAATTAATCCTTAAATCAACCCAAAAACTTATTACCACATTTATAAAACTCTAGTTATATTCAATCCTACAAGATGATTTTCTTGAAACACTTTATCAAATTACTACTTGTCAGAATGCTTTGTAAAACCTTCTACTGTATGTTTACCAATAAGCAGTCTTTCTAACTGAAATATAGTAAATAACTACTGTATACCGATCAATCCATATTTACTTATGTGAAATGCAAAATAATAAAGTAATTACTCATAACACATGACACATGAATTTTTAATGTGGAAACCCTGTTAAGGAAAAAACCACTAGGACCGGTAACCCAAATTTTCACTCTTCTAAAGTGAGCTCGGTGAAGAGCCAACCCTGTTAAAGGTTACAAATACATTGTTAAGTGTGACCTTGTTAGAGGATTTAAATGAATAGTTTGTCACTTAGTATCTAGCATCCAATGCTACCATCCTTGATCAAACACTCACTTGGCCTGTCAATAGGTATTGGGCATATCCAATGCTACTTTGTATGATAAAAATTTTTGATACTCCTTGGGATGTATCTCAATTAGAAAATACTTTTAAGTCTTGCTCAGTTAAGACAATTGATGCTTCAATGGTTAAACTGAAACAGTAAATTGATCTATTCACATATACAACTAGAATTGCAAATTTTTAGATCTATTGTAAGTGCATTACCTTTCTAATCAATGTTATCAATTCAATACCTTTGCTCCACATTTTTCTGCTATGTGATGTTGTATCACTATTTTTCAGTGTCTGCAAAATTTATCTCTTTCCTCAGCTTGATTGATCAGGTCTGAATGAAGACTTTCTTCTCCTTTAGAATCTCTTCAGCATCTTGTTGTCGGGGTTTTGCTGACCATGTCTGCCAACAGTCATAAGTTGTCACCGGGTTCCGGGGATACCAGCCAACTCCGCCTGCAAAGGTTGTCCAAGAGAATTATATTCTTCGGGCCTTCAAGCACCTGGATGTCGAGTCACGACAGTGCGGGGCTCGGTTGGGGAGAAGTGACTATTTTCGAGGGGGATAGCTGGTTTCTTCAACTCATAACCTCCGGAGATTCAATATAGTAAGGTTTCCCCTAGCATTATACACTTAGCAAATAAAATGAAAAATATTCTGCAGGGTTAGAAGCATTTCATCTAACTATAGTCATGCTGAAATGTCCAGAACATCAATAATACTCTGATAGACAACACTAAATACCGAAGAAACACATAACTATCAGCTAGCATTTTATCAGTAGCGGGAGTAAAGAAGTCGTTAATCTACTTTAACACATTAGAGTAGAAGACATAATGAACATTAAAATATGAAATACCATTAACTCAGAAGCAGGAATGCCAACAACGTCATTGTCAAGAATTCTTCCCTCTTTATTAATGTTCCTTCCAGCAAGCACTGGTGCGTGATACAATGGTGGCTCTAGAGGAGCGTCTAACTATTGAGAATAGAACAGTAGAGAATTTAGCTTTACAACTGAAATGAGAAATTACTTTTCTATTGCTATGGACAACAAAATCATCAGTTTTGCCGACCATTGGAAATGGGCCGATTCGGCTATTTATACAACTTTCTCCTAACCCTAACCCTATTTACATCATGTTTCAATAAAATACAATATCTGGGGGCTGGTACTACCTGTGCCACCCTACAAAAGACCTGGAGATTAAATAGGTATGTCATGTCAGAAGATTAAAACAAGGATATACATCAAAAGAATCGGTCTCGAGGAGAGAGCCAGAAAGGAGAAAGAAGAAAGTAGGTCCCCCGGGGACCGAGGCTACATGCCTCATAAATGGGAAATGCAGTGCCCTATCTCCAATGTGCCAGGTGTTCCCTTGAGTGGCACCTCGAGAAGACCACCTTTTCAGAAACCTAACTACCAAACCGACGCCCCTTGATGTGGCCAACTACCTTCTGACAGTCTTTATTAACCACTTCTGAAAGTGATCGGTCGGCCTCGGGGACCGGGACGCGGATCACTTGAAAGAATACAAAATTTTGGATCTGGGACTCTGGGATCCGAGAACTTACATCCCCAAAAAGAATAAAGAATACTCAATGTGAGTTTTCCCTGGCCTCCGGAGAAATCTCAAGGTTGCTTATTGTCGTTGAAAGCCTGGAGGAGGCAGGAAATGCCATCTTCATCTACATCCTTTAGGCTGGCCCTTCTGTGCTTGGCCACTTCAACTTGTTCCCCTAGGTCTGGAACATTTTCTTTAAATTCATCTGCCATTCTTTCCGTGTCATGACCTTTGAGTATCATGCCAGTTAATTTCACCATCTGGGTCCCATCTATACCCTCTAGGGATTGATACCGGGACTTTATTATTTCATCAAAACTCCCCAAAATTGAATCTTCGAGGGTATATGTATCTGTACTAAGGGGATCAGCCCTGGAAGCCTTTATTACAAAAGACTTGTATAAATTAGAAGAATATTTTACCGCATTCACCTTTTCCTGCAAGGACCCTACCAGTTGCTTGGTTACCTCCAATGTGAGGTCAAGTCTGGAGTGCTGGGTTCTTACAAAATCAAATGATTCCTCACCCAAAATTTTAGATTCATAAATTATGTCTTCTCCCAAAGTGAGGAGCTCTTTGAGCTCCACCTTCCATGCTTGGTAATTTTCGGCGTCACCCTCCCACTGCTCAATAAGCGCTTTCGCCTGTTGAATAACCTGTCGGGCCATGTATAGATCTGGGAGGGTCGACACTAGGAAACGCTGGGTGTTTCCTATCTGTAGGGAGACCCACGTGTCTAGTGCCTGGGCTTTCTTTTTCATTACTCGCAGGGAGTCTATGTCACTCTGCGGTAGTTCTTCTGATGTGGAGGTTTCCAGAGGAGCGGCGTTGATGGGTCGGGCCAGCTCAATTAGCAACCCCATAAGGTTTGCGTTCTTTTTTTTTTCAGCTTTGAGCCTCTGGGCCTCTTTCTCATATCGGGCCTCCACTGCCCTTGCTGCCTCCTTCAGCAAGTCTACTTCACCTTGCTTTCCCCTTTTGCCTAGGGATACCTCTCCAACATTGTAGTCTACGGGATCTGCGGTTGCTTCATCGGCGTCTGGGGGAGGTGTTGCCACAATAGCAACTGTTTCTCCGCCCGGCCCAGTTCACAGAGTATGAACTGTCTAGGCCTTCTTGGCCTTTGGCGGGGCTTGAACTAGGGCCATCATTTTGGCCAGGGAGAGAGGAGCCACGGGGGTAGATGGGGCTTTTCTTTTCCTGCTCTCTATCAGCCATTGGGGAGGAAGGGGTGGCCTTCCTGCCAAAATTTGTTCTCATGATACTTCCCTAGTGTTTTGTGGCTGTTTCTCCTCAGCAACATGGACTCCATCTGTCTCTCTCCCTGCCTCAACTTCTTCTGCAGCAACCTTTTCTTCAATCTCCATCTCCTCAGCCTTGTCCTGTACATCTATTACTGGGTCTAGACCCTGGTAGGCTTCCTTGGGGATTTCTTCTTCAAGCTTCTCTTCTTCTTGTTGTTCTTCTTGTTCTTCCTCTGTCGGGGCTTCTTCCTCAGTCGGCACCTCTTTCGGCAGTAGGGGAGGTGTTGGGCCAAGATTCAGAGTTTGGGCCACCGTGATCACCTGCCTAAAGGTTGCCCCCGGGAGTGGCCCTTGGAACATGGCAGCTGGGGTTACGGTTATTTTCGAAGGTTCAGTTACCCCAGCCGATGCTGCTTGTTCACCCTGCATTTGTTGGTCCACTCCCAGACCTTGTATCGCTTGAGCCCCGGAGGCAATCTCTAGCTCTGGCTCCTTTTCTTCTACTTGTTGCTCTTGTCCCTGTGCTGGCTCTTGCTCTATATCTTCTTGTTCTGCAGCCTCTTGTTCTATAGTTTCCCGCTCTGCCCCTGGGACTTTTGTCTCTGCTTGTGTATCATCCCCTTGAAAATTCACGAACTCGTCGGCCGCAAATACATCAAATTCTTCTTCCGGAGGGGGACTGGCTGGGGCCTCTGTAAGCTCTATTTCCTTTTCCAATTTTGGGGAACTGGAAGAAAGGATTTCAACTTGTTGGGGGCGGGACGTCTCCATCCCTGGTTCTGCCTTAGGCTTTTTGCTGAGTTTCTTCTTTCTCCGGGTAATCAAAGGAGGTCCCGTATCTCTTATTGTCGCTGTCTCCGAGGGATCCACTCCTGTTGCCTTTACCATTAAGGTTGCTAATGATGGGGAGGAGGAGGGACGAAGTGACCTGGCCATGAGTGGTGGGGTGGCCAGCCTCGTTATCAGTTGCTCTCTCATTTGCTGGGAGGCTACCACCAATTTTTTTATTTTCTCAGTGATGGGGACTTCTTGCGCGGAAGGGGTTGTAACTATTCTCTTTCCTTTGTCTGCACCCTGCGAAGAAGTCCCGGCCCCCGGGGTCAATCTTGGTACCGGTGGTGGAGTTAACTTTGGCGTCGGCTAGGCTGCTCGGCGGGTACTCCCGAGGCACACCTTCCCTAAGTAGGTGTGGATTCACTCTACTACCTCTTGAGTGAAGTCTTCGATCGTGGGCCCTTCCTGGGCATCCAAGTTTACTGGTGGAAGGGCCTTTTTATCGATCCCCTTTGCTTTGTACTGGGGATCGATAGTGGGGGCGGCGTTTGAGAAGTCTGCCGGAAACTTACAGAGCTTCAATTTATGCATCATGCCAGCTGTCATTCTGATGAAGTGCCAGCTCCGCACATCCACATCATCCTAGCAATCTACCCAAAAGTCCTCCATGTGTATATGATGGGGCTCTGAAGCCCGAGGCATTACTGCTGCAATTTTGCCATGCGGATCAAAAAAAATTTGCGCTAGATAAAACTCCTGCAAGTTGTAGCATTTTAGTTCATTGTCTGCCTCTTTTGCGGCGGCTAGACTGTAGGCGTAGTTCCCACAGGTGATTGGGAATGGGACGTTGGAGACCTTTTTGAGGGAAAAGAAGGCATGCACCTCCATTATTTGCCAGCAATATTCCAACAGCACAATCTTGTCCCCGCAATGCCTGGGCAACAAGTAGGGTTTCCCGGAGAAGCCGGCGACCCTAATGTATGTATGCTATTGGAACTAAATATAGTAGTGTCCATAACTATGGACCAACTTCATCACCTCAGTGGACAGGCGGTATCCGGCGTCCCAGGTGGGTGTAAGAAAATGGTAGTAAACAAACGCATCGTTTACCCGACAGAAACTAGGGAAGCTGGCCTCCCACTAAACTTGTGGGAAATGGTCCCACGGTGCTTTTTGTCCTGGGCCAATCCTGAGTACGCTATCAGTGAGTAGGCCGTGAGAATGGGGCCTTTGCTATGCCAGGGCCCAGAAAACATAAGAAGACATATAGAACTTCTTCTTCTGGTTCAATTTCTGAAACTGGGAGTCTACTTGGTTAGAAATTATCGTCGCCCAGTCAAAGTATCCTCCCTTGGTGCCAATGCCAAGGAGGAAATAGTACATCCATTTAGCAAACTCTTGGGCGGAGGGTTGCCCGAACACCTGGGCCAATGCTATCATCCCCATCTGGATGCTCTCCTTGAATTCAGAGCGGAGAATCTCTATCTTCATTCTCTTTGGGTCCCTCTTTGGGACCTTGAGCCAATGGGTATTCATGTATACTCGGTCAGCATCCTCCAGTTGTGTGAACTGGGTCAAGGCATCAGTCCTTGTGACCACCGAGGCCTTCTCAAATTGTGGGATTCCTAGGCTCGCCTGGAATGTGACTGGGTCTAGGGACACCAGTGGAGTGGGGTACCCTGTAGGTTCCACGGCCGCGAGCATAATGGCCCAGACAGAAGAGTTGTAGTGGTTCGCCAGTGTTAGGATAAGCTCCGAAGATTGCACGAAGCACGGGAAGCAAGCCGCCCAGAGGATTCTGGAGTTCCTAAAGTTGATTGCCAATTGATCTCCAGCCTATCGCTAGATGTGCATTATCTTCACCAAGGCCTGCATCTCCGACCATGTTCCGACTTTAGTGTCGGTTATCAGCTTTACCTTGGAGTCAATCTTTGAGACCACGATGACATTATCTTGTACAAATTTCATGGTGAGGGGCAGCTTTTCCAGGGCCTTCTCCATCTTAGATTTTACAGCTGCCCTAGTCTCTGCTGCGGAAGGCAGCTCTGGACTTTCAGGTGGAGAAGACGCGGATGCTTCAGACATGTTTGAAAGATAACTCCGAGAACCTGCAAGACAAAGAGACCGTCAGAATATATTCATCAAAATAATTATTCTGGGGTCCGGAGATCTTACCACCGTGATGTTTGCTTTCCTGAAATTTTAGTTTCATGCAAAGATAACCAAAAAGCAAAACATATCGTAAACTTAAGATATTATCAAACATCTGAGTCGAGGGAATTTTATCATATTTGGCAAAGACACAGGTTGGTGGATGGTAGGAGACCCAAAACTCAAAAAAATGACCATTGGTAAGGACGCGTGAAAAGGCAAGTTGTCAAACCCACGTGGGCGCCACGTGCGTTGGTATTAAATAGAAGTGATAGCGATGACAGCGGAGCCAACTGTCTGAACGCGCGAAAATTGGAAGTCACTTGGCTAGGATTAATTGTGTGCATGGGAAATAAATGAGGTTTTGACAGACTTCATGGAGGAGAGAGAAAACCACCTGTTTGAAACCGGCTGAGAGTCGAGTTTCAAACAGGTGGTTTTCTGCCCCGAAGTGAGTTCAGAGGCAGAAAACCAGAAATAGAGGTGACTCGACCAGCTTGTCAAGCCACTCAGAAGGATATACATGGAGCTGAGGGATATATACAAAGAAATGAGGAGATATACAGAGACTATACACAACTATATACATATATACATGAATACATAATGTGGGACGATGCTTGCGGAAAAACCAGACAAGGCAGAAATATATATACAGCTATATACCTATTTTACAAACAGACCACTTCCGCGTAGAGGGCGGACAACCCTCTGGTAGAGCCGACCCACCAACGGGCGGCAAAAATTAGAAACAAAATGAACCAGACAAGATGGAGAAACAAAACAAGACAAGACAAACGAGAACCAAACAAAACCAAAGAAAGCCAGAGAGCGGAAGCAAAATAGAGAAGTAGAAAAGCCAAAACACCAACCTGAGAATGCAGAAGGTTGAGGAAAGGGAGGATTTACCGTGCGAGCTCTGTAACAGCTCGAGTTGTCAAACGGTTAGAACAACCACCATGAAGCACTCGTAATTGCCTAAGAACAACTGAAGGTGTTAAGCGTTGATTATCATAAACTCTCTGTAAATACTCTGTTAATCACCTTGGAATCACTCTCTAATTCACTCTAAGTGCTTGGAAGTTTTAATCACGGTAAATGTGAAAGTGACAGATAAGTCCTATTTATACCTACGGTAAAAGGTAATCCTCCTCCTTCCGGCAATCCCCAGACAAGCAAAAACCTCTAGAATCTAGGCCCGGGGATTCCTCGTGATGATGTCCTCAAGAACATCGTGGCGAAGAATCCCAAAGTCCAAAATCTGGTTCTGACCGAAGGATAACCTCCGGGACTGGAGTCCCGGAGACAAAAACCAAACAAACAAAACAGCATGTCGGGGAAGAAAACCCCAGAGAAAGAAACAAAAGGGAAAGAAAGACAAGGCAAAGCCACAAGCAAAAAATAAACAAAAGCAAAAAGGGGGGACCCAACATTTTGCACACAAAATGTAGGGACGAGGATGCAGGGCATAACAAATGGTGACTATCTGGGACAAATGCCTTAGCGCATTTGAGAACTATAGAATCTCTGGTTAGCAAAGCTGGAATAAGCTGCCTCCCGAAGCGCCTGATAGGAAAAGAGCAGCATATCTGAGAGAATACAACCACATGGGAATTAGTCTGTAGCCCTTCATCAGTGGTTTCGTGTGTGCTTTGGAAGGAAATCAAGTCGATGACCTCTGGAAGGAATAGAGAAGAGGCACTAATTACATCGAACCAATCGTCAATTCGCTCGCTTCCCCCGGGGACCGGAGTTTCATCCCGCTTTTCCTCTTTTGTTTTGTTTGTTTTTGGGTGGGGAAGGTGGTACTTCTTTCACCATTAAGCTTAAGCTTAGCTAATTTTAATGGCGGTACTTCTTTCACCTGTCCACCTATAGATAGATGTTTGAAGAGGGGATAAAGCTCCGGACCCAGGAAGAATCCTTTAAAATTTTAGACCTGGGTCAACCAATTAGTACAGCCGATCTACCCTCAGTATGTTCGATTACTTGTTCCTCATATTATTTGTGTTCATTGATTGCCAGACTCCCGGAGACAACACCCAATGGAGATTTCTCAAAATGTGTCATAACCCGTGAAACAACTCCGAAGACCGGGCCGACTCCACCGTGCTAAAGATAGATTCTAAAGTTCACCATGCCGTAGATATTGCACCAAAAGCCAGAGTTATGTGAAGCATTCCAATTCCTGCAAGGCAGAACAAAATGTCAGGACCGAAAGAACACAGAAAATGAAAACAAAAGCAACAGAAAAGGACTATCCCGGAGGACAGCTGACAAGGCTATTTACAAGGCAAGGCACCTCGCAACGAGACACTTGGAAGAGATATTTACAAGCGGAAGGCTCTACATACAATAAAACTTTGGACAAACTTACCCTACTTAAAGTAGTGTTTGAGAAACTGTCCATTGACGGGCAATGCGACAGGTTCCCCAGTCAGAGTGTTAAGGCGGTAAGTATTTGCCCCGCAAATTTCTGAGATGAGGTATGGTCCGAGCCAGAGTCGTTGAAACTTGGTGTATTTTCCCTTCTTCTCCTGGGCCTTGTCCCACAACAGGACCAGATTCGAGATCTGAAAAGCCTTATATTGGGCTCTCCTATCAAACCATCTTTTTACCACTGCTTGATGACACACAAAATGTTTAAGAGCTGCGTCTCACTATTCTTCCATTCATACCAGATTTAAGAGTCGAACCTCCACGATGTTGTCCCTGTTGTTAAATTCCTGCATAAATTGCAAAACTGGGATTTGTAAGTTGACTAGGAATACAGGGTTCTGACCATAAACCAGATGGAACAAGGGTGTTCCCAGGGCGGCCTTGATGCGAATGCGATCCGCCCAGAGGGAAAATTTCAACTTTTGATGCCGATCCCAGGGATTCTATTCTAACAAATGTTTGATCACTTCAAGTAGATTTTTGTTTGTCGATTCAGCAACGCCATTTCCCTGGGGATAATAGTTGCTGGAGAACTTCAAAGTGATCTTCTGATTGTAGGTCCATTCGAGTAGCTGCGTCAAAGAAAACGTTAGACCATTGTCACATACTAAAGCAAAGGGCATTCCAAACCGTGTGACGATGTTTTCTTCTAGGAACTTGATAACTACATCTGTCGTGTTGTTTTTGCAGGGTATAGCTTCAGACCACTGAGTGTAGTAATCAGTAGCAGTAAGGGTGTATCGGTGGTTGGCAGACGAGTTGGAGTTGATTTCCCTGATAAAGTCGAACGCCCATTGGGAAAATGGTCTAGCTTCGTAGACTAGTTATAAAGGCATGGCTGGATTACGCTCACGATGCACTGCAGTTTGACAAGTATGACATTTCCTAACATAAGCATAAACATATTTGAATATACAGGGCCAATAGTATTTGGCCCAAAGGATCAAATCGGCAGTGGCATTGGCTGAGCCATGCCCGGTTCCAAACTATCCATGGAATTCATTAATCACTCTCACAGCTTGGTCTCTGTCGATGCACCAAAGGTACACTCCTTCGTAGTTTCTGTGATAAAGCATGAAGTTTTTTATCATGAAGTGGGTGCTTTTCATCTGCAGGGCACGGCGTTTGTGGGGAGGTAATCCCTCCGAGAATTTGTTGTTTAGTAGAAAGTATACTAAATCAGTGTACCACAGGTCCTGGGTAATGGACTCCACCGTGTAAGTCTGACATTCTATGTGGGGAGTCTCTTCTATCATTGCTCGACTTAGTCCTTGGCCCTAGACTATCTTCATGGGCTGCATTTCTAATTCATATTCTTGGAGGATGGCCATCCATTTCCCCCATCTCTCGCCCAATTCACTCTGCATCAACAGAGATTTGACAGCCTGGTCCGAAATGATAGCATATACCTTACTCCAAAGAATATAATGCCAGAATTTTTTCACGGCACGAACTAGAGCGAAGGCCTATTTTTCTAGTGATGAATACCAGACTTCAGGGTTCTTGAAGGGGGAACTCATGAAAGCTATTGGTCATTCCTCCCCCTCTACCTTTTGGGTCAGCATTGCCATAGCAGAATGCGGTGAAGCAAATGAATAAATGTAAAACGGAAGGGAATAGTCTGGACTAGCCAGAACAAGTGCTTCTGTTATTGTCTATTTGATCTGGGCGAACGCCCGTTTTGCCTCAGGACTCCACTCAATCTTGGTATCCTTCTTCATCATCTCGTTGAGCGGTTTGACTATTTCTGCGAATCTCGTAATGAACCGCCAGACGAAGTTGATTTTTTCGAAGAAGGATCGCATCTCTTTTTTGCTACCAAGCATTTGTAAAATTAACAACGCTTTAACTCTATCAGGGTCTATGGATATACCCTTCTTAGAGATGATATTCCCAAGCAACTTCCCCTCGGTGACCCCGAATATGCACTTCTTGGGGTTGAGGGATATTTTGTACCGGTGACATCTCTCGCAGATCTAAGCGAGATGGGCGGCGTGGTCACGCCTGTCCTGAGAAAAGATGGTCAAATCGTCCATGTAGATGATTATGCACCGATTCACAAGGCCCTCGAATGCAATTTCCATGGCCTTTTGAAATGTAGCCCCTGCATTGATTAAACCAAAGGGCATTCTCCTATATGCAAACGTTCCCCACTTGGTGGTAAACACTATTTTCTCTCTGTCTTCATACTTGACCATGACCTGGTTGTATCCTGAGTATCTATCTAAGAAGGACATCATCTGAGATCCATTCACTATCTGCAACACCTCATCCAACAAGGGGAGAGGGTGATTATCTTTCTTAGATGCCTTGTTTAAATTTTGGAAATCCACGCAAAGGCGGATCTCACCGTTCTTTTTCCTTACAGGGACCAGGTTGGCAACCCACATAGTATGCCAGATTGGGAAGATTATCCGGGCTGACAGCAGTTTTTCTACCTCTTGACAAATTAGAGGCTCTATTAGGGGGTTGACTAGTCTTTGCTTTTGCTGAAAGGGCTTAGCGTCAGGTTTCAGAGGGATAGTATGGGTCATGATGGATGTATCATATGTTTTCAAGTATTCATAACCCCAAGCAATTACGTTAATGTACTCTCAAAGAACCGCAAGAATCTTCTCCTTTTCTTCAGGGGAACAGGAGGTACCGATATGAATAATCTTTTCTTCACCAGACTGGCCAATGTTAACCTTTTCAAAATTTCCTCCCTCAGAGGAGGATGACACCTTCTCATGGGCCCGAGGGTCCGAGTGGAAGATTCAGTCTAGTGCAACCATCCCCTTTGGGATGGTGTTAGTGGGCAAGTCCATGATCCCATCGTCTTCATCACCCTACCCAGTATCGTCATGGTCTCGTTCCTCCACTATCTGATCTTCAAAGACACCCACATTTGCCATGAAGGCCAGGATATGTTGATCTTCCTCAAAGACCTGAAAATGGGTGAAATTATCTGGGATGGACGGGGTGGGGACCATCTCAACTAAAAATCTCCAGAGTTATGAGCCGGCCATTGGCTCAAGTGTGCTGGCGGAAACGGCGAGGGCATCCGGGACATAATTCTATCACCGAGGAATGAGATCAATTCCAAAGGCATCGAAATCTTCAATAAGGCTCCAAGCCCGATTGCGGTATGTGGCCAGCCTTTTGTTGTGACATGTGTATTGACTTTGGACTTGTTTAACAATCAACTCTGAATCACCCAGAGCCTGAATGTGGGTGATACCCTTCCTCAACACAAATAAGAGTCTAAGGACCAAAGCCTCGTACTCTGTGACATTGTTTGTACAGTTAAACTATAGCCTATAAGACGCGAGGAAGGACTTCCCTCATGGGTTAATTAACTCTACCCCAGCCCCACAGCCTATTTTAGATCCGGACCCATCGAACTTCAGGGTCCATAAGTCATTGCTTGTAGTTTGTGGTTGGGGAGGGGGAGTTTTCTTTAGATTATTACTGGGAGACTTAGGGATTCTTCACGGGACTACCGGCGTGAAAGTATAATTTACCTCCAGAGGTGTTTTGACTTGGGATTTCCAGGGGAATGGCACCAAAGGTGCGCATTCCATAGGAGTACTGGGTCCCGGGGAATCAGTTGTATGGTTATTCCAGAAGGTATCGAGTTGCCGATTAGCCATCGAGAGACATGGCCCACACTCAAGCTCTGAATGTTTTTGGTAGTGCACTCGGCACCAAGTGCCGAACAGGAGTGTGGCAAGGGTCACTGCGGCGCCTTGAGAGAAAATTTCAACTTTCATCTTTTTGTCTAGGTCTTGGGCTCTCTGTAGCACTGCGGGGTCTTCTCTGGGGACGAAATCAAATGTTAAGATTTCCAAAGGTCGGTACACCCCCAGAGAAGTCTCAGAGAAAAATACCTTGTTGACTCTCCCAACTTCGGTAAGGGCCTGTTTCATCCAGGGCTTGCTTTCGACCTAGATCTTATTGGATTCTCCCTCCCATGGAAGCCATAAGTGGGTGAAGTCGGTCGAAAAGTATCTGTTCAGGGACTTAGACCAATTCTATCTTAATAACATCCCGTAAGTCTCTGGGATGTCCACCACTTGGATGTCAATGATACTGGCTATCCTGGGGTCCTGGATAAGGTGTATTCAGACATTCTTCAATTCCCCCACCATATTTATAGCATTCTTATCCAGCTGTATTACTGCGCAATTAGATGGGGTGGGGTGGAATCTGAGCTTCTAACAAATGGACAAGGGCATGATGTTACCTGAAGGTTCAGAGTCTACTAGGAAATTGTGTATATTTTTACTGTGGATATTCATGCCTAGTAGGAAGGGAGGGTACTTATTGTTCCCATGGAAGACAGCTGCATTAGCATCTTCGAAGGAGACAGTCTTGGGCGGGCGGTTAACGGCTTCCAGGTTCCCTAAGAGCTTCAGAAGAGATTTCTTCTACTCAGGACAGTTTAGCAAAACCTCCATCAAGGTCATGGAAGTGGTGGTCTGTTCTAACACCTTTGTAATATCAAATCTTCCCCCTGGGAATCGAGAATTCTCCTCGGCGAGATATTTTGCTTGGTTAGGGCTAGGACCTTTTGGAGGAGCGGGTCGATCAGTTGTGTTATTCTGAGGAGAAGGAGTATCTTTGATGGGAGGTGTGGGCATGTAAGCTGGTCCTTTACCAACCTGACTCTGAGTACTATATGGAGTCCGCGAGTTAGTAAAGGCGTTGGCCTCAAAGGGCGGGATAGATTCATCAAAGAATCCTAGCAATTCAGATTCTTCTTCATCTTCCCTGGAAGTTCTGAAAAAGATGGTATCACAGGTGAAGGCACTGTGGGTTGGCTCTTGGACAGGGGGTTCTAGAGGGGTGGTATCATGCGACTTCTGCCTATCCAGCTGGGAGATCATGATGGCTTTCTCCAAAGTACCACAATTCACCTCGTTGTGTGAGCCCGTATCATGTAGTCTACACCAGTTAGTCATGGGCTGGAAGTCTGCGACTGGCATAAAATGTGATGGTCCAGCGCCATTTTGGTTGGAGTTTTGGTTCAGAGGTGGGCCTCTGGTGTTTGTGTTATTATTCCATTGCTGTTGATTAGGCCTAGGCCCATTTTTGAAGTTCCTCCCTCTGACATTGTTGCTTTGTTGGCCAGAGAAAATGTTTCCCCTCTGGGAATTTGAGTTCTGGGGTACGTAGGACCCTGCCTTCAGTTGGCCCATGTCCATAGTCAAGGTGGACAATATTCGCTGGAGGGATTTGACCTCGGCAGTCAACTGAGAGTTGGCATCACAATGTGATAGCTGTTGTTGTTGGTTTCCCAGTAACGCAGTAGTATTAGCCGGAGTCGAGGGCAGTAATCCTCCAGCTACGAATGACTGAAGAAGGGCACTCCGGACGGTTGTGTCTAAGTTTGTTGTTCCTACTGCGGTTGATTCCAAGGGAAAAATTCTAGACCTAGCATCGTCTGGGTCTGTGTTGGGTAATCATACCATGCCTTCTGGTCTATCAGGGGTGGTGGGGGATTCATCACCATCGAGGGGGCACCTATTGCCAGATTCAGGTTGTATCCCCCGGCATATGTAGTTCCGCCGGGGATCATGTTGAAAGGTGTGTTCTATCCAATCCCGCCCAGAGATTTGTTGAGACCATAGGACAGCTCTAAGGCCAGGTTATAGACTTTTTCCAAGGTGTCCCAGTCTCCCATGGTGGTTGTTCTCCAAAGGAGAGTGGCAACAAAAGGGTCCATCGCATTGAGATAGGTCTGTATGGTTACTTCTGGGGATGGGATAAAAGGGCCCGTGCACCGCTTCAGGGCACACTGGAACCTATGGTTGAATGCTGCAAGAGGTTCATTGGGTTCCTTCCTGATGGAGATGAACTGGCTATGGGACCAGGCTGGGTCCACATGCATGCAAAAGGCAGCCAAGAAAGCATCCTCCATGTCCTGCCAACTGTTTATGGAGTTGGCGGGAAGGTTAAGATACCAGTTCAACTCACCTTGCCCTAAAGATAAGGGGAACATTCGGGTCACAACATCTTCATGTTGGATCCGGTGTCGGTTCATGGCATCTTTGTATGCTTGTAAGTGTTCTTCCACGGTCTATGAGCCTAAGTGCTCATATCGCGGGCAGATCTTCTCCTGGTGAGAAGGTAAGTCATTGATTGCACCCAAAAAAATCCCCATTAGAGACCCGGTATTTCCAAAATACGCGGCCATTGGGGGAACTAAATGTTGGGTAGTTTGGGCACTAGTTCCTAGGATTGTCTGAGAAGTTTGGGTATTCAGAGGTATGGTAGATCCCTAGACAACAGTGGCTGGTATGACTTTCAAGGTCTATTTCTTTCAGGCGGTAGGCTCGAGCTCGACAAAATTTTCAGGATTTGGGGTGGACCTAAGGATTCTTTCAAATTTTGCTGGGGAGAAAGATCCAATCCTGCTGAAGGCTTGCCTCTTAAAACTATAACTCGGGGAACCCCCAGGAGGTGTAAAATCAGAATCTTGGGAAGGGGATGAGTTCATGCCCTCCTTCTAGTGCCAGTTTCTGTTATCGGGGTTTTGCTGACCGGGTCCGCCAACAGTCATAAGTTGTCACCGGGTTCCGGGGATACCGGCCAACTCCGCCTGCAAAGGTTGTCTAGGAGAATTATATTCTCCGGGCCTTCAAGCACTTGGATGTCGGGTCACGACGGTGCGGGGCTTGGTTGGGGAGAAGTGACTATTTTTGAGGGGGATAGCTGGTTTCTTCAACTCGTAACCTCCGGAGATTTAATATAGTAAGGTTTCCCCTAGCATTCTACACTTAGAAAATAAAATGAAAAAGATCCTGCAGGGTTAAAAGCATTTCATCTAACTATAGTCATGCTGAAATGTCTGGAACATCAATAATACTCTGATAGACTACACTAAATACCGAAGAAACACATAACTATCAGCTAGCATTTTATCAGTAGTGGGAGTAAAGAGGTCGTTAATCTACTTTAACACATCAGAGTAGAAGACATAATGAACATTAAAATATGAAATACCATTAACTCAGAAGCAAGAATGCCAACAACGTCATTGCCAAGAATTCTTCCCTCTTTATTAATATTCCTTCCAGCAAGCACTGGTGCGTGATACAATGGTGGCTCCAGGGGAGCGTCTAACTATTGAGAACATAACAGTAGAGCATTGAGCTCTGCAACTGAAATGAGAAATTACTTTGCTATTGCTATGGACAACAAAATCATCAATTTCACCGACCGTTGGAAATGGGCTGATTTAGCTATTTATACAACTTTCTCCTAACCCTAACCCTATTTACATCATGTTTCAATAAAATACAATATCTGGGGGCCGGTACTACCTGCACCACCCTACAAAAGACCTGGGGATGAAATAGGTCTGTCATGTTAGAAGAATAAAACAAGGATATACAGCGGAAGACTCAGTCTCGAGAAGAGAGCCAGAAAGGAGAAAGAAGAAAGTAGGTCCCCCGGGGACCGAGGCTACATGCCTCATAAATGGGAAATGTGGTGCTCTGTCTCCAATGTGCCAGGTGTACCCTTGAGCGGTGCCTCGAGAATACCACCTTGTCAGAAAACCAACTACTAAACCGACGCCCCTTGATGTGGCCAACTACCTTCTGACAGTCTTTATTAACCGCTTCTGAAAGTGACTGGTTGGCCTCGGGGACCAGGACACTGATCACTTGAAAGAATACAAAATTTTGGATCTGGGACTCTGGGATCTGGGAACTTACATCTCCAAAAAGAATAAATAATACTCAATGTGAGTTTTCCCCGACCTCCAGAGAAAGCTCAAGGTTGCTTATTGTCGTTGAAAGCCTGGAGGAGGCGGGAAATCCCATCTTCATCTACATCCTTCAGGCTGGCCCTTCTGTGCTTGGCCACTTCAACTTTTTCCCCCAGGTCTGGAATATTTTCTTTAAATTCATCTGCCATTATTGTTGCGTCATGACCTTTGAGTATCATGCCGGTTAATTTCGCCATCTGGGTCCCATTTATCCCCTCTGGGGATTGATACCGGGACTTCATTATTTCATCAAAACTTCCCAAATCTGAATCTTCAGGGGTATATGTATCTATACTAAGGGGATCAACCCTGGAAGCCTTTATTACAAAAAGCTTGTATAAATTAGAAGAATATTTTACCGCATTCACCTTTTCCTACAAGGACCCTACCAGTTGCTTGGTTACCTCCAATGTGAGGTCAAGTCTGGAGTGCTGGGTTCTTACAAAATCAAATGATTCCTCACCCAGAATTCTAAATTCAGAAATTATGTCTTCTCCCAAGGTGAGGTGCTCTTCGAGCTCCACCTTCCACCCTTGGTAATTTTTGGCATCACCCTCCCACTGCCCAATAAGCTCTTCCGCCTGATGAATAACCTGTCGGGCCATGTATAGATCTAGGAGGGTGGACACTAAGAAACGTTGGGTGTTTCCTATCTATAGGGAGACCCACTCGTCCACTGCCTGGGCTTTCTTTTTATTACTCACAGGGAGTCTATGTCACTCTGCGGTAGTTCTTCTGATGCGGAGGTCGCCGGAGGAGTGGCGTTGATGGGTCAAGCCAGCTCAGTTAGCAACCCCATAAGGCTTGCATTCTTTTCCTTTTTAGATTTGAGCCTCTAGGCCTCTTTCTCATATCGGGCCTCCACTGCCCTTGCTACCTCCTTCAACAAGTCTACTTCACCTTGCTTTCCCCTTTTTCCTAGGGATACCTCTGCAACATTGTAGTCTGCAGGATCCGTAGTTGCTTCATCGGCATCTGGGGGAGGTGTTGCCACAATGGAAACTGTTTCTCCGCCTGGCCCAGTTCGCAGAGTATGAACTGTCTGGGCCTTCTTGGCCTTTGGCGGGGCTTGAACTAGGGCCATCATTTCAGCCAGGGAGAGGGGAGCCACGGGGGTGGATGGGGCTTTTCTTTTCTTTCTCTCTATCAACCATTGGGGAGGAAGGGGTGGCCTTCCTACTAGAATTTGTTCTCCTGATACTTTCCCAGTGTTTTGTGGTTGTTGCTCCTCAGCAACATGGACTTCATCTCTCTCTCTCCCTGCCTCAACTTCTTCTGCAGCAACCTTTTCTTCAATCTCCATCTCCTCAGCCTTGTCCTATACATCTATTACTGGGTCTGGACCCTGGTAGGCTTCCTCAGGGATTTCTTCTTCAAGCTACTCTTCTTCTTGTTGTTCTTCTTGTTCTTCCTCTGCCGAGGCTTCTTCCTCAGTCGGCACCTCTTTCGGTAGTAGGGCAGGTGTTGGGCCAAGCTTAAGATTTTGGGCCCCCGTGATCACCTTCCCAAAGGTTGCCCCTGGGAGTGGCCCTTGGAACATGGCAGCTGGGGTTACGGTTATTTTCAAAGGTTCGGTTCCCCTAGCTGATGTCGCTTGTTCACCCTGCATTTGTTGGTCCACTCCCAGACCTTGTATCGCTTGAGCCGTGGAGGCAATCTCCGGCTTTGGCTCCTTTTTTTTCTGCCTGCTGCTCTTGTCCCTGTGCAAGCTCTTGCTCTATATCTTCTTGTTCTGCAGCCTCTTGTTCTACAGTTTCCCACTCTGCCCCTGGGACTTTTGTCTCTACTTGTGTATCATCCCCTTGCAAATTCACGAACTCGTCGGCCGCAAATACATCAAATTATTCTTTCAGAGGGGGACTGGCTGGGGCCTCTACAGGCTCTATTTCCTTTTCTGGTTCCAGGGAACTGGAAGAAAAGATTTCAACTTGTTGGGGGCGGGACGCCTCCATCCCCGGGTCTACCTTAGGATTTTTGCTGAGTTTCTTCTTTCTCTGGGTAATCAAAGGAGGTCCCGCATCTCTTATTGTTGCCGCCTCCTAGGGATCCACTCCTGTTGCCTTTACCATTAAGGCTGCTAATGACGGGGAGGAGGAGGGACGAAGCAGCCTGGCCATGAGTGGTGGGGTGGCCAGCCTCCTTATCAGTTGCTCTCTCATCTACTGGGAGGCTGCCACCAATTGTTTTATTTTCTCGGTGATGGGGACTTCTTGCGTGGAAGGGATTGTAACTATTCTCTTTCCTTTGTTTGCACCCTGCAAAGAAGTCCCGGCCCCCAGGGTCAATCTTGGTACCGGTGGTGGAGTTAACTTTGGCACCGGCTGGGCTGCTCAGCGGTTACTCCTGGGGCACACCTTCTTGAAGTAGGCATGGCTTCACTCTACTACCTCTCGAGTGAATTCTTCAATCATGGGCCCTTCCTGGGCATCCTAGTTTACTGGTGGAAGGTCCTTTTTATCGATCCCCTTTGCTTTGTATTCAGGATCGATAGAGGGGGCGGCGTTTGAGAAGTCTGTCGGGAACTTACGGAGCTTCAATTTATGTATCATGCCAGCTGTCATTCTGATGAAGTGCCGGCTCTGCACATCCACATCATCCTGGCAATCTTCCCAGAAGTCCTCCATGTGTATATGATGGGGCTCTGAAGCCCAGGACATTGTTGCTGCAATTTGTCCATGCGGATCAAAAAATTTCTACGCTAGATAAAACTCCTGCAGGTTGTAGCATTTTAGTTCATTGTTTGCCTCTTTTGCGGCGGCCAGACTGCAGGTGTAGTTCCCACAGGTGATTGGGAATGGGATGTTGGGGACCTTTTTAAGGGAAAAGAAGGCATGCACCTCCATTATTTGTCGAGAATATTCCAACAGCACGATCTTGTCCCCATAATGCCTGGGCAATAAGTAGGGTTTCCCAGAGAAGCCAGCGACCCTAATGTATGTAGGCTGTTGGAACTGAATATAGTAGTGTCCATAACTATGGACCAACTTCATCACCTCAGTGGACAGGCGGTATCCAGCGTCTCGGGTGGGTGTAAGCAAATGGTAGTAAACGAACGCATCATTTACCCGGCAGAAACTAGGGAAGCTGGCCTCCCACAGAACTTGTGGGAAATGGTCCCACGGTGCTTTTTGTTCCGGGCCAATCCCGAGTACGCCATTAGTGAGTAGGCCATGAGAAGGGGGCCTTTGCTACGCCAGGCTCCAAAAAACATAAGAAGACATATAGAACTTCTTCTTCTGGTTCAATTGCTGGAACTGGGAGTCTATGTGGTTAGAAATTATCGCCGCCCAGTCGAAGTATCCTCCCTTGGTGCCGATTCCAAGGAGGAAATAGTACATCCATTTAGAAAACTCTTGGGTGGAGGGTTGCCCAAAGACCCGGGCCATTGCTATCATCCCCATCTGGATGCTCTCCTTGAATTCAGAGCTGGGAATCTCTATCTTCATTCTCTTTGGGTCCCTCTTTGGGACCTTGAGCCAATAGATATTCATGTATACCCGGGCAGCATCCTCCAATTGTGTGAACTGGGTCAAGGCATCAGTCCTTGTGACCACCAAGGCCTTCTCAAATTGTGGGATTCCCAAGCTCGCCTGGAATGTGACTGGGTCTAGGGACACCAGTTGAGTGGGGTACCCTGTAGGTTCTGCGGCCGTGAACATAATGGCCCGAAAAAAAGAGTTGTAGTGGTTTTCCAGTGTCAGGATAAGCTCTGGAAATTGCACGGAGCATGGGAAGCAAGCTGCCCAGAGGATTCTGGAGTTCCTGAAGTTGATTTCCAATTGATCTCCAGCCTGTCGCTGGATGTGCATTATCTTCACCAAGGCCTGCATCTCCGACCATGTTCTGACATTAGTGTCAGTTATCAGCTTTACCTTGGACTCAATCTTTGAGCCCACGATGACATTATCTTGTACAAATTTCATGGTGAGGGGCAGCTTTTCCAGGGCCTTCTCCATCTTAGATTTTACGGCTGCCCTAGTCTCTGCTGCGAAAGGCAGCTCTGGACTTCCGGGGGGAGAAGATGCGGATGCTTCAGACATGTTCGAAAGATAACTCCGGGAACCTGCGAGACAAAGCGACCGTTAGAATATATTCATCAAAATAATTATTCCAGGGTCTAGAGATCTTACCACAGTGATGTTTTCTTTCCTGAAATGTTAGTTTCATGCAAAGATAACCAAAAAGCAAAACATATCATAAACTTAAGATATTATCAAACATTCGGGTCTGGGGAATTTTATCATATTTTGCAAAGACACAGGATGGTGGATGGTAGGAGACCCGAAACCCAGAGAAATGTTCATTGGTAAGGACGCGTGAAAAGGAAAGTTGTCAAACCCACGTGGGTGCCATGTGCGTTGGTATTAAATAGAAGTGATAGTGATGACTGCGGAGCCAACTATCTGAACGCGTGAAAAGTGGAAGCCACTTGGCTAGGATTAATTGTGCGCATGGTAAATAAATAAGGTTCTGACAGACTTTATGGAGGAGAGAGAAAACCACCTATTTGAAACCGGCTGAGAGATGAGTTTCAAACAGGTGATTTTCTGCCCCGAAGCGAGTTCGGAGGTGGAAAACTAGAAACAAAGGTGACTCGACCAGCTTGTCAAGCCACCCAGAAGGATATACATGGAGCTGAGGTATATATACAAAGAAATAAGGAGATATACAGAGACTGTACACAACTATATACATATATACAGGAATACACAATGCGGGACGACGCCCGCGGGAAAACCAGACAAGGCAGAAACATGTATACAGCTATATACCTATTTTACAAATAGACCACTTCCGCGTAGAGGGCGGACAACCCTCTGGCAGAGCTGACCCACCAACGGGTGGCAAAAACTAGAAACACAATGAACCTGACAAGACGGAGAAACAAAACAAGACAAGACAAACGAGAACCAAACAAAACCAAAGAAAGCTAGAGAGCGGAAGAAAATAGAGAAGCGGAAAAGCGGAAACACCAACTTGAGAACACAGAAGGTAGAGGAAAGGGAGGATTTACCGCATGAGCTCTACAATAGCTCAAGTTGTCAAATGGTCAGAACAACCACCACGAAGCACTCGTAATTGCCTGAGAACAACTGAAGGTGTTAAGCGTTGATTATCGTAAACTCTTTGTAAATGCTCTGTTAATCACCTTAGAATCGCTCTCTAATTCGCTCTAAGTGCTTGGATGTTTTAATCATGATAAATGTGAAAGTGACAGATAAGACCTATTGATACTCGCGGTAAAAGGTAATCCTCCTCCTTTCGGCAATCCCCAGACAAGCAAAAACCTCTGGACTCCGGGCCCGGGGATTCCTCGTGATGATGTCCTTAAGAACATCATGGCGAAGAATCTCGAAGTCCAGAATCCGGTTCTGACCGAAGGACAACCTCCGGGAGCGAAGTCCCAGAGACAAAAACCAAATAAACAAAATAGCACGCCGGGGAAGAAAACCTCGGAGAAAGAAACAAAAGGGAAATAAAGACAAGGCAAAGCCGCAAGCAAAAAAGAAACAAAAGCAAAAAGGGGGGACCCAACATTTTGCACACAAAATGTAGGGACGGGGATGCAGGGCATAACACATCTATTCTCTTGTCACTCCCCTTATTCACATTGAATAAGTTTCTCTCTTATATAGACATGATTTCACCGTTTCTTGGCTTTCTTGATCTTGGTGTGATTCATAATTATTTCCAATTAGATTTAAAGAAAAACTCATATTTAATCTCGTAGAGATCTTCTTTCCAACTGGACTACGCAGCTTTAAATCCTTTACTTATCAATGGCATTATCTTGTCGATTAAAATAATGATAAGTACCAGTTAAGTCTATATTTAGCTCTTGACTGCTAAGCATTTTTTCATTTGTGAACTCTTTTTTCTATAGGTCAATACTTCAGTTAATCATCCATGACAACTGACTATTCCATTGGTGAGACTTCAGTTGTCTTTGGGATCTCCATCCCATTGTTTATCCATCGGGAAACACTGTAAATCTGTCTGTCGGGTTACACTGTGCTTTGCTCGTCAGGTAACACTATGACTTTTCTCGTCGGTAATGTTATACTTTTTCTTGTCGGGTAACACTGTGACTTTGCTCTCATTGGTTTACTATGTTCGTTGGTCTATATAGTCACTTTGTGAATACTTAACTTTTATACATTAATGATAGCATAGCCTTTGATTCATTGGTTCTTTGAAGTCTTTAGCAGTATGTACATGACCATACAAATTATATCAAGTTGACATCAATGACAATACAATACATTAACTGATTTAATGTCTTGCATTAATTTTCTGTGTCTTTGTGATCATCAACTTAACATCTTCAAACATTCAATCAGTTATAGTTCATTAGTTATTTGATAAGATTATTTAAGGGCATACATCTTGTAGGAGTGAAGATAACTAAAGGTTTATATTTGTGGTATAAAGTTTTGGGTTGATTTATTGGATTATTTTTTAGGTTGTTGATTCACCCCTCCCCNCCCCCCCCCCCCCCCCTCTTAGTTATTCTAACAATTGGTACCAGAGCTTGTGTTCTTAGAAAGGGATTTTAAAGACTCAAACAAAAGATCACAAGATGAGAAAAAGGGATGTGCCTAATTTGAACAAAGACAACTTTGCATCATGGCAAAATGGGATAAGATTCCACCTATCAGGTATTGGAAATTAGGTTACTCAATACTTGGATACTGAATATGTGTTGCCTACTGGACCTCACACACTTGATCAATTGAGAGAAAAGCATGAACATAATTATATGATGATATAACTTTCTTTGTCACTCTTCGATGCTAAATTTTAAGATGTCAAAACATGCACCACTCCAAAGAAAATGTGGGAAAAATTGAAGCTAGTACATGGAGGAGATGCAATTGTACTAAGAGATAAGGTAGAAAGCCTAGAAGGAAATTTTGATGACCTAAGAATGAAAGAAGGAGAAAACATCACTCAGTACAGCAGTAGAATCAAAGAGGTAGTCAATTCTATCCAAGGAGTAGGAGGTGTACTTGAAGAAGAAATAGTGGTAAGTAAAATCCTAAGAACCTTACTGCCTATTTATGCTATTAGAGTATCTTCTATACAAGAAATGAGAGTAGTAGAAAATAACAAAGTCACTCTAGATAGTTTGGTTGGTAGACTTGTTTCATTTGAGAATAATAACTTTGAGAACAGTGTCTTACCATCTATTGAGTATGCATTCAAATCTTCTTTAAAAATAAGTAAATCAAGTCATAAACACACTATGAGAAATGATAGTGAAAGTGATATTGATGACTAATAACTTGATGAAATTGAAGCACTAATGGCTAGAAGATTGCAGAGAGGCAAAGGTAGATGCAAAGGTAAATTACCATTGGTATGTTTTAATTGTAAAGAGATTAGACACTTTTCTGCTAGATGTCCTAACAAAATAAAATATGACAGAAGTAATGACAGATCAAATGAAAAGAAGTTTCACAGAGGTGATGACAGAGATTACTGAAGCAACCAAAAATCTGACAGAAGAGACAACTTAGACTACAAAGACAAAGGGAAGAAAGCTTGTTACTTGGTTAACAAAGCTGGAGATGCTGACACCAAATCTAATGAAGATATTGAGGTGGTATTTGTTGCTATGAAGGATGATTCAGATGAAGAGGAAATGTATGTTGAGACTACACTCATATCTAAGGTTAGTAAAAATGATGTATGTATTTTTGATAGTGGTTGTACTCACCACATGACTAGAGATAAGAAAAAGTTTGAAACTTTTGAATATTATAATAGTGGATCAATAAGAATGGGTAATGACTCACCTTGTCTGGTTGAAGGTAAAGGAACCATAATGTTGAATAATCTGATCAGATGTGAAAATTCATATTGGGTTAAAGGACTTAACTATAATCTGTTGAGTGTTTTACAGCTGAATAACATAGGACACCAAGTTTTATTTGAGAACAAAAAGGCAAAGATCTTTAATGAATCAGGAAGGTTGATTGGAACTGGTAAATAGACAAAAGGTAACATATTCTATCTTGATGACATTAACACCACTTATTTAATGGATAGAAATGAAGACATGTGGTTTTGGCATAAAAGGTTATGTCATGTGAATTTTGACGACATGGTTAGGATAACAAATAAAAGGAAATTAAGAGGTTTACCGAGCATGTCAAAGCCCGACCATATCATGTGTAAGAATTGTCAAAAAGGTAAAATGAGAAATTCTAGTTTCAAGAGAAAAACCTACACATCTAATACTATTCTATAATTAGTCCATACTAACCTATGTGGACCCATGAGAATAAAGAGCTACTATGGAGATATATATTTCTTCTATTTGTAGATGATTATTCTAGAATAATGTTAGTTATGTTCTTAAAAGAGAAATCAAAAGCATTCAAGATGTTTAAATGGTATAAAGCTATTGTAGAAAAACAAAGTGGTAAGGAACTAAAATGCTTAAGATCAGATAGAGGAGGAGAATTTATTTCTGATGAATTCACTAAATTTTGTTATGAGCATGGAATTAAAAGATAGGTTTTTGCACCAAGAACACCACAGCAAACTGGGATTGTTGAAAGAAGAAATAGATCCATTGTTGATTGTGTCAGAACACTGATGATAGAAAAAGGCATCACTCAAACATTTTGGAGGGAAGTTGTCAGTACTTCTATCTACATAATGAACAGAGTTCAATTGAAGAAAGACACCAAAAAGACACCTTATGAGCTATGGTATAGACATACACCCAATGTAAGTTACTTCAAAAATTTTGGAAGTCAATGTTATATTTTGAGATATGATAGAAATGGAAATTTTGACTCCAAAGGTGATGGAGGAATATTTCTAGGGTATTATACCAAAAGCAAGGCTTATAAATGTCTTAAAAAATCCTCTAATAGAATCATTGAAAGTGCAAATGTCAAAATAGATGAATTTGCTGAGAAAAATGATGAGGAAAGAATAAAAGAACCAGAAGACTACAATAGGTTTGTCTAAAATGAAGAACTTGACACTCTGCATGAGCAACATTGTATCACTCCCGAGCGATAGAATAATGCACCTGAGCATCAGGCTATAAATACTGAAAACCAAGAAATTGCTCAAAATGATGTACCAAGTGATGGAGATCAAAATGAAGGTCAAGATGATGATCAGAATGATGAACAAAGAGATGAACCAGTACTATCCAAGTATGTCAGAATACACCATCCACCAAACCAGATCATAGGAGACAAAAAGGCTGGAATGAGAACAAGAAGTAAGTAATTGAACACTAGATGTTTAATTTGTGATTTTGAGCCTAAATTTGTCAATACTGCACTTGAAAATGAAGAATGGTTCAGTGCTATGAATGAAGAGATAGAGCAATATTTAGAAGAACAATACATGGACATTAGAACTTAGACCGAATGACAAGAATGTCATTGATACCAAATGGATATTCAGAAACAAACTGAATGAGAATGGAGAATTCACAAGGAACAAAGCAAGATTAGTATGCAAGGGGTATGCACAAGAAGAAGGTATTGGCTATGGAGAAACCTTTTCACCCATTGCTAGACTAGAAGGAGTAATATTTCTACTTGCTTATGTTGTATTCAAAGGATTCAAGGTATACCAAATGGATGTCAAAACTGCATTCCTAAATGGAATACTAGAAGAAGTACACATTAAACAACCAGAAGGGTTTGTTGATCCTAACAAGAGAAACATGGTTTGTAGACTACACAAAGCTTTGTATTGATTGAAACAAGCACCGAGAGCATGGTATGAAAGAATTCACTCATATCTCATTAGTATTGGATTTGTAAGAACAAGTGAAAATAGTAATCTATATTTAAAAGAAGATACTGATGATAATAATTTGATTGATGAAATATTTGTTGATGATATCATATTTGGAGTTAATTATATGTTATGTAAATCATTTTCTAATGAAATGAGCAAAGAGTTTGAGATGTCAATTTTTGGGGAGATCAAATTCTTTCTTGGTCTACAGATTCTTCAACAAGATGCAGACATACACATCACACAATCCAAATACATCAAAGAAGTTCTCAAGATATTCAAGATGGAAGACTCCAAGCTAGTTCGAACACCTATGGCAACTGAATGCAAGTTGACAAAGGAAGACAAGTCAACCAAGGTAAATCAGACCTTATATAGATCAATGATCAGAAAACTCATGTATGTTGTACATATTAGACCAGATATAGCACATGTAGTTGGAATAGTTGAAAGATTCTCTACTAATCCCAAGAAATCACACATGTCTGTTGTAAAAAGAATTTTGAGATATCTGAAGAATACTGAAGACTATGGCTTATGGTATAAAAGAGAAGGAAATTTTGAGCTTCAAATCTATACAGATGTTGATTAGGCTGGAAACATAGATGATAGAAAGAGCACAATAGGAGGAGCACTCTTCATGGGTGACAAACTTGTCACATGGATAAGTAAGAAGCAAGGATGCATCTCATAATCTATTGCAGAAGAAGAATATGTGGTTGCTGCTGCAAATTTCTCTAACATTGCATGGATCAAGAAATTATTGGAAGCTATGAATATGAAAATTATAGAACTAGTGATTATCTATTGTGATAATACTAGTGTAATAAACATATCAAAGAACCCTATCATGCATGATAAGACTAAGCATATTGCTATCAAGTATCATTACTTAAGAGAATAAGTACAAGAGAAAGAGGTGATACTAGAATATGATCAATCCAAGGAACAATTAGTAGACATATTCACAAAGCCATTGCCTAAAGATAAATTTGAGTACCTGAGGAAGAGACTAGGGGTCTGACCCTTGTCTATTGGTCACTAAGCTGACTAGGAGACTGCATCAGCCTACACATAATTAGAAGATCATACATGTTGATGCAAGAAAAGAGATGGACTGCAAAGATATATTAGTACATAGAAATTTACTAATATGCACTGAACACCAAAGTTATTGTATTGTTGATGGAAAGGAAATTCAAGGAATATATTATGAAAAATAGAAAAGAGATAGATTTAGTTTGGCATTGTTGTCAAAGGGAGAGAAGTATCCTAAGGGAGAGATTATATCCATGTGAAATATCTATTAGAATTATTCAATGAGAAATATATTGTTGTCAAAGGAAAAAGAGATATCCATCACGGAGAGGAACAGTCAAAGGGAGAGAAAACATCATAGAAAGATTCAAAGAAACATCCATCTAAGGGAGAGAATTGGAAAATTTAAACACTGCATATCTATCCAGAAAAGGGAGAAGAGATTCTACAACAAAGGGAGAGATAGAATCAGAAGTTGCTACATCTGTCCAGTGAAGGGAATGAAGAATGAAGAAAGTACTCTGCAAGAATAAAATCTAAGCTATATGAGCTTGCTGAGAGCCAGATATTTGTATTGGTTATAGAACAATAGGTTTGTTAGATTGATGAACTACAAATGATATATTTCATATTGTATTAGTAGTAATGTAGTATGTTTCCATAAATGCCAAAGGGAGAGATTGATGAACAATAACTGATTGAATGTTTGAAGATATTAAGTTGATGATCACCGAGCTATAGAAAGTTAATGCAAGACATTAAATCAGTTAATGTATTGTATTTTCATTGATGTCAACTTGATATAATCTGATTGGTCATATACATATTGTCAAAGACTTCAAAGAATCAAAGAGATAAAGATTATGTTATCAGTAATGCATAAAAGTTTAGTATGCACCAAGCGACTGTAGACGTCCAAAATCGTCCTTATATTAATTTAATTAATATTCCCATAACATTATAATTAATTTTAATTAATTATTTTTGTTATATTCTTCTATCTATTTAATTAAATTTATTTAATTAAATATGATTCATGCTCCTAAGTATTTTAATTTAATTTAAATACTATCCCTTTTAATGTATTAATCTTATTTGATACATTATCCCTCATAAATCCCCTTTTAAATAAATTTTTAAATTTATTTATTTCCCCACATTTCTAATATTCTTCTAAACCACAATTAATTCAAATTAATTTGGATTAAATTAATAAGACCTATTAATCCCACCTAGAGACCTATTAATCCCACCTAGAAACCTACTCTATTCCTACCCTACCCTACCTATTCCTCTTAAATAAACCTACTTCCTCACTTAAACACACACTAATCACACTTAAAGTGTGATTCCTACTCCTTTCAGCACTAATGAAATGCTCCCACATGTGTGAGAAACTCCTCAAAAAAGAAGCCACCAACTTCCTTTAATCCAACCACTCTTTTGTCCCCCACTCCATTCCCCAAGTGTTGCTCACACATGTGTGAGCAAACCTTGATCCTTTCAAACCTTAAAGGCTAGAGTTGACTTTTGCATGGCTTGTCCTCTTGCCCTTGTGTCCTCTATGTGGCATCTATGTGAATGCCACATATGATCCACCTCATCCTACTTCTTCCCTTCCCTCCAAAACTCTATAAATAGATGCTCTTGTCAAGAGCAAACCATCTTCATTTTATGCATTGTTATCATGCTAAAATAGCTTTAGAATTCTTAGCTCATTGTTCTTGTTCATGCTTGTAGTTCATAGTTGAATCTAGATATTACATGTTAGGATAATGGAAAATGAACTTATTTCTATTGTCTTATACATATCATCTTAGTGTAGTTTTTGAATCTTCATCTTAGCATTAATCTTGCATTTGCATTTATGATGAAGGTTTGAGACAAGTTTTCAATACTTGTTCTTTGAGCTCTTCATTCATCTCAATCAATTAGTTTGCATCTTTAATCAAATAGTGGGATTTACACATATTGTGTTGAGAGAGCACACCCACAAACCTCTCTAAGAGCAAATCAACAAGGCTTTGGGTGCCCTTGTTTAGCTCATCGGAGGTCATGGTGGAAGCCATTGTTGTTTTTAGAGTATACTTTTAGACATGTTAATGTAGATTAAATGGTTTATATCTTCTAACGTTTGCATGTCTGAGCGTGCTCCCAACAGGTAGGTTTCCAGCATAGACATTTTGGCACGCCCGGTGGGACCCACGTCCCTAGAATTTTGAATTTTTATTGACCCTATATTTCATTTATCAAGTTTATTTGTGTTTCCTGCTGTTTTTATACCTTTGAACATTCTATTTTTTAGCAGAAATCAATTTTACAAGCAGGTATAATGGCAAAATTTCATTAGGAACACTATTTCTTGATAAATAAATAAAAATAACAGTTCTTAAGGGTCAATTAGCATTTAAAATAGGTTTTTGGGTAAGTTTGGAAGCTCACTAAAAAGGTCAAAATAACTTATTGTGTCGTGTTTTGTGTTTGTAGACAAATCGACGTCCGTGAAAACACTGGTTCATGAACCCACGTCTTCGCCACAGGAATCAGTGTCTGCACAGATCACCGTTTGCGCAGATCACCGTCTGCACCTGTTTTCTAGAACTTGTGTTTTTTAACATATTTTAATATTCCAAACTACTAACAAGTGCATGCAGGTTCTGTTATTAGGTTTTTTGAAAGATATTAATGAACTTGTATGTTTAAACACTTGTTTTGAATGCAAATTTGGTAAAATGAACCTCATCAAATCTTGAATGCATAAGGGAATGAACCTCACACAATCTCGAATGACATAAGGCAAAAGAACACACCTTTATAAGTTTTTTGTTTGCTGTGTGGGAAATAAATTGAACATGTATGATTAATCACACTATTGTGTCTTTTGCTTAGGTAGAAAACACATAGTTTCTCTAATTAGGTTCAATTTAGAATGAACTCTTTTTGGTGTGTTTGAAGAAGTGTTTCTCAACACTTCTTTTCGAGCTATTTGTCATAGATTAAATCCTTTGTAATTTAAGTGATGCTTTGATTAAACTATAGCCGTATCCTCTCCCCTCGCCTTCGCGGATCTTGGGTGAAGAGAAAGCTTAGCTTAATAAAGCCTCTAGAGAGGCCTGTCTAGAGGGAGCGCTTCCCCTTTAGAGGACGACCTCAAACCGGTAATCCCTTCAGCCGGTATAGAAACAAGGTGCAACCCAAAGGTCCGCTTTATCCCTACAAGCTCAGGCGAGTCATGTTCAATGGTAGTCCATACTGAGTGAATATCCCTCAACATACTGGCATGGTTGAACTAGAGACTTAAGTGTCTCACGTCGTACAAACCGATTATGGGGACACCATGAAACCTTACTAGCAACCATAAAGTAGTAGCCTACCCGATTCACCTCCAAACGGTGACTTATTATAGTGCAAGGGGAGGAAAGAATCTCCCCCCAAGATTCCCATCATACGTGTCCCAGGGTATTATGTTGCGAAAGAGATCTTTGTAGCACGGCGATAATACCTGGCAAAAGGCAAAAACACGGGTGCCCTTCCGGGGGTGACATGCTGTGTGAGTTGAAGGACTACCAAGCAATGGGCCTATAATATTTTATGCGAAGCCAAATTCCTTAGGTAGTTACTGCTTGAACTATCTTTTTGATGTGCTAGACCCAGTGAAAACATAAGTGGTTTGAAAGAGTCACTTGAACATACACAATCAGAATATTACAAAGCGAGAATAAAATCACCCAATGTCACATATGATTGTATCCCTCAAGGTTGCTTTGTCCCTTGTTGGATTGTTTTGAGACGTGTGTCTGTTATTTTCTGATTTGTGTGTTTAAAATCAGTTCTTGTCATCAAAAAATTTGTCCAAAATCAGACTGAACATCAAAATCAGATCAAAATTTGACCATCTGCAAGACCTTGAAACGGTTTGTCCTGAATCATTCATCCATTTGGCCGAAATTGATTTTTTTCCATGACATGACCAATTTCAAGAAGCACAAAAAGGTCAAACTTCCTAAATCTTCAGTCCTTAGAGAGCAAAAAGAAACCACCTGTAAATCCAAGGAATTTCAGCACATTGCAACATCTATCAAACAAGGAATTGAACACCGTGAGAAGCTTGAAAAAATCATTTATAACAATACCATTTGCAAGTTTATGGCCAAGTTCTCACTCAATAGGTCTTTTGTCACACTTGAACAATATGATTAGGAAACACCTGACTTCTGGATCATTCTTCCACTTCTTTCATCATCATCATCATCCTTCCTTTGGAGCATTAGATCAAAACCAAATCAAATCCTTAGGTTGAAAGACCTTAATCAAAGCATTGTTGACCTTCATCCTCAAACAAACACAATATTGCTTGTAGACCATCAGTCCGTCTCAAGTAATTTAAATCCCTTAGTGATATCCCATTTTGCTTGAGATCACAAGTCCATCTTCAAGTAGGATAGATATCGCTTTAAATCCTTTGTGTTTGTATCATCATAAGGTTTAACATGCTTAGGTTTTGTCTCAAAAACCTTTAAATCAATCAAATCAATTACTCAATCAATCCAATCAATCAAATCCAATCCAATCAAATCAAAGATCTTTGCTCCAATTCATCTTCCACATCTCCTTATCTTTCATTCTTCTACCATTGTATGGTTGTCACTCGATCCCAAGCCAGAAACATGAGGAG
>MU227658.1:4885351-4896505 GCA_018584345.1 Thuja plicata
CCCCCCCCCCCCCCCCCCCCCCCTCTTAGTTATTATAACAGATCAATTGACTCTACCCCCTACACTTGGTAAAATCCTATAAATACAAGCCATTTTGCAAGCATAAGGATATCCTAGAAATTTGAATGCAAAGCATCTAGACTATAGCCATTTTCATAGCATATCAAAGAAATTGAGAGCATAATTGATCATTTTTCATAGCAATTAAAAGAATTCTAGTTCATAATTTAAATCAATTAAGAGAATTTGAGAGTTAGATTGGCATACCTTTATCATTTTTCTCATTCTAGGACTGTCATTAGTAGAGATTAAGGTTGAGAGCTCTATTAGCATGCTTAGATACAGAGCCATGGGATTCTTATTGATTTATTTGCAATTCTTAGTTTAAATTGTCTTTATTATTCCAGAGGATTGCTCATAAATAAACTAATGTCATGAAGGTGTATTTCATTCACACACAATACCTTACCACCAACAAGACATATGGTTCGAAAAAGGTTCTTTTTTTTCCAAGGTTTCTCCATCTTTTCATCATGGTACAAGGTTCTCCTCATGATCAATATCTCTCCCTTTTTGGCCTGATTATTGTTAACTAATTTAGAAGTTCCCTCTTCTTCCATAAGAGTTGTCCTTTTGATGCTCTTCTTTCAAATCCACCTTGTTTTCACTCAAAGGCCCTATGACCTTCTTCACCACACTTGAAACAAGTACCCTTAAACCCCATTTTATCTTCTCTTTGGTATCCCTCATTCCTATAACCACCTCTGTAATAATGCCTTTCAGGAGTCTTCTCTTTTTCCTCCCTTTGTTAGAGTCACCAACTGATCTACCACCTCTACCTCTCTTGAATCTTCCACCTCTGCCTCTTTGTCTCTATTCTTGTCTTATATTCAACTTGTCTTTAGCCTTTAGGGCATACTGGTAAGCATCTTCTACATTCCCAATCTTGACCATAATAAGCTCCTCTTGTATTGACATCCTCAAACCATTCAGGTATCTTGCAACTCTCTCTACTTCATCCTCTTTAAAGCTATATATGATATCCAACTTGTAGAAATCCTCGGTGTATTGTTTCACATTAATATCCTTTTGTCTCAAATTCTACAATCTTCTGATCAAGTTGACCTGATAATTAGAGGGTGAGAAATTTTCTTTCATCTTGTTCACCATCCTATCCCAATATTTTATCTTCTCTTTACCTCTACTCCTCCTATCATTCTGTAAATGATCCCACCTACTTGGCTAAACAATTGTCTTAGAAATGCATAGCATTAGACTACTTATTTTAGGATTGGACACCCTAAATGGTTTCTAATTAGATCATTCAGTCTCATTTAATTATCAACCAAGGACGTAAACTTGGAATGGGATTTGCAAAGTATATGCTTCAAACTCTCTTGATTCTCATGGCTAAACCTATGGAATTGAAATGCATTAAGCTTCAGGAAATCTATTCTAACTCAAATAAATTTTCTTACTCTAGGAAAATAGTAATCATGGATAGGAACTTCTCTACCCACCTATTTTGTAGAAACACTCTACTATTTTTGTTACTAGTGGCTGCAGGAACAATAGAGTTCTATTTTACTTCTCTAAAAATGTGGAAATGATTTCTACTCTAACAAAGGAATTCACTCACCAAGTGGGCCCCCTTGGATGAGTGAATAGAAATACAATCAAGATAATAGAATTGAACTCAACTTGTGCATTCTATTCATTCATGGAAAATACACTTGGATAAATAAAATAGTATTACAATTATATCAGCTTTTATTCAGAAAATATCAACTAACTCGACTAACTCCAAAGAGTTACAATAGTCATCTTATTTAAAGGAATTCTACAACTACTCCCTAAATCTAAGATCACTCCATTAATGAGGATCATTATAGATACATAATGTTTCATAATAGAAATATCATTTATAGAGAATAAGTCTTCCCAGAATATAGTACATGGTGCCTCTAGATCCACGCGTTGCTTTTAACAAAAAACTGAATTAACTCGTTCTTCACGTGAAGATCTTGCAGCAATGCCTTAACTTACTTCAACTACTTTCTCGACTTCTTTGACATGATGGCATATTTGCAGCAACGGATGGCTTTTGACTTCTTCAGCATCACAATGTTGATCTTCAATTCACCACGACTGATCCCTGCAAAATGATTAATGCACACACAACCTCTGAGATATACATATTTTCATCATTAATATCAGGAAAAAAGTGTTGAGTTCTAATTAATACTCTTGTAAGGCACATGGCTACAGGAAGTAAACTACCCACAAACATAGCAGAGGAAATAGGATCATTCATTAGCATATAACTAATGCATCTTATCATTTCATCCATCAGTGTCAAGAAAATATACTATGTTCCCTTATCATCCACTTTACTACTTATGTCCTTACACATACAAAATATACATATAAAACCATAATTTTAAGTATCTGTTCTGCAATTAAATTGCTGGAAAAAAAATAAAAATCATTTGAAAAGATGGCCTTTAAAGAGGCTCATCATTCCCCCCAACTGTCCTATTTTTGGTCCCCAAGAATCATGAAGTTGTGTATCCTAGCCTGTAGCCTTAGGTCACTGGTAATGTTTTCTCCTGAATCATCAACAACATAGTTTAAATACCCATGATTTTCTCAGAGCCTTTCCCACCTCTACATATCTTTAGCCATGTCATGTTCTTATACACTTTCATTTATTGATAACAAAGGCTGCATAATAATAGGTGATTAGAACCTTAATGGAATCCAGTAATTACATAGTGTTATGCCCAACATTATACACCATGGAACTCGGCGGGTGGAAAGAGTCAGGTTTTATGGAGAATGATCATGTGAAATCCTTACCCATATATTCCTAGAAGCAGTGATTTTAGCCTCAATATTCTATGAAAAATGTTGTTCCTAGTCTGAATATGCTTGCTCTCTGACCGAATAGACCTGGTTGGCTTCACTTGGGTTCATAGTGACTGAGAGCAAGTTAAGAAGAGTTTGTCTAGAATGCTGAACTTCAGGCCTCATCAGAAAGGGTGTATCTATTTCACTATTTATGTATGGAAAGGCCTGATGTTCCCTACTTATCTCATTCTGCATCCAAGACATCACTTCTCTTAACTAAACATCTCCCACATACAATTGTGAATTCTAGTCTCTGGCATTTGGTACAACAAGATTATGTAAATACAATTCACATTAAAAAAGAATTATAGACATGGGAGCTAACTAAAATGCATCATAGAATTCATGAGGTGTTGAAACAGAAGGATTCAGTCCTTCTACAATCCTAGTTAATTTAAAATTAACAAACTGTTCCTTAAGGAATAGAGCATAGACTGGAGATGGTGACCTGCATGCCATAGCTTCAGGAATCAATTCAGTAATCTTCTTAACCCTTATTTCCAACACTACAATCTAATCTATTTTCTGATCTAATTGATGATCTTTCTCATCAATGGTTCTTTTCAGTTTTTCTTTTTCTAATTTCTATTGTGCCTTTTCCCACACAAAATTATGTTACAAGCTCAACCCTATAGCTAATGGTGTAGATAAGTCTGATGGTGGCATGGGTCCCTGATTAAGGATATCAATCCATCCCAGTGCAGGCTGGGGGTTTTTACTACCTCTTCCTGAGTGGAAGTCTCCCATTCCATACAACAAGAGTTTTTATTGCCTTATCCTCTTGACAGGATTCAGCTACTTTAGCCAGTGTATCTAACCCATCCTTGCTTATTTGTTCTAACACCTTTTCAACAACATCATCATTAATTGTATGGAATTCATCATCAGGTAGGTTTTCTAAATTATCAGCATTATCTTTCCCAATAGAGCCATCAAAAAATTCCTCTGCTCCTCAGAATCCCTATCACTATCTATGAGGATATAATCAATATTAGAATCAGATGTTGCTTCAAAATTTGTACGGTGGAAAATCCTATCACTATCTATACTTTTTTGAACCTTTTCTTTAGAAGAGGACTTCTCTACAGACTCAGAGGATTCTACATTCACAAATTGAATAGGATACTTGTCATCTCTGCTAACATTGGCAGAAAGTCTTGCACTCTTCCTAGCAGGGGTTTGGAAAGAGCAAGGAGGATCTTTGTGTTTCCTCCTGGTGGCAGACACCTCCTCTGTAGTTGCTACAAGAGGTTCTTCTGGCGTCACTTCCTCAAAAGAGGGCAAGCCTTCATTAGCTATGTTACTAACATTATCACTGTGTGGCTTCTATTTTGGAATTACTTCCTTTGAGCCTAGGGTTTTACCCTTGTCTTTCTTGGAAGAAAACCTGGTTTTCACGGAAGGTGGGGTGTCAGGAATGTCATCAATTTCCTTTCTTTTTCCCCTCTTCCTATTAGAAATAGGAGTACTAATATTGCAAGCTCTTTTCCTAGATGGGTTAGGTTTAGAGGAAGAGGTTTTAGGAATAACTTTTATTCATTGAATTACCTTGTAAACCCCTGTTGTTGTGCTAACCCTTCTTCCTCTACCCTGGCCTCTAAGGTCAACCACTCTAGGCACTACTTCATCCATTTCTAAGAATTCATCCCAAGTCCCAATCAATTGCTTATTTAATTCCCTTTATACAATTAATTTGATTAAACAATGGTGGGAAACAAACTGAGCTTTTCCTAGTTGAACTAGAGAAGCTTTTTTTCACAATGTTAAATAAAAAGCTAGGTAGATTTACCAGTCTATTGTCATGGCAGAGGGCACTCAAGATCTTGAAATGAAGGCCATGGAGATATTTGTAATGGCCTTCACAAGTGAAATATGATATGATGAACGTAGCTGGTTGCATGTAATCCATGGGCAATGATATCCTTGAGGTGCCCTGCTTCTTGTCAATGTCTAACCGTGGATCACCATGCAAGGTGAACTGTGTCCTAGCTGAGTGTAAATCAATGTCTTTAGACCATTTCTCTCCTTCCTATAGCATTCTTGTTACCTCCACCACAATGTCCTCTGTGAACTCAATTTTTAACCCTTTTAGCATTGCAAACCCATTAGTCAGAGTGTTTAGAAATTTCAGAGCAATTTCTTCATCAAATCCATTAAGGCTAAGACAGTAATCCAGCCACCCTTTCCTTCAAAAAATTTCACAGCTGGCTGGATCTCCAAGTAGAACTCTGTGGCCTATCAGTTCATGCCTCTAAAGGTCTCCTCCCATTGTTATTAACAAAAATTGTTGTGCAGAAGCTCTAAAGAAGCTAAAAAATGGAAATTGCTACAGACTCAAGGTGTTGCAGACGAGAAAATAGGAGTACAGAATATCATTTACTTCCAGGTAATTAAAATCAAATGATATTTCATAAATACTTTCACATGTGTTAAGGCCTACCACCCTAAAAACATCACAAAAATATCATCATTAATTGAAATTTGTCTTTTAAAATCTTTTAATTACTTTCAAATCAAATCATGATGACGCAATCACTGGGTGACAGATGGCTTCACACATGACGGCATTCATCTTGAAAAGACAAGAAATAAATTTCATCCTTTACATGCTAATTTCAAAATTTGCAAAAAAATATTAAATAATCTCTCCCCCCAACTAAGTTTAAGGCATGGGTCCCAACAAGCCATTGCGTGCAAGAGTATAAAAAGAAAAGAACACTTAATACTAATAAAAATGAATAAAATACTATACAAAAGAAGGTATGTGTCACTAACCTATGAAGTGTTGCACGAAAAGTGTTCTGATATGTGACATGCACTAATGGAGTGATACAATGGTATGGAAGAACATGGTAGAGAGAGGAAGTGAGGTGGATTTTATTATGGAAAAATTATTTCACAAGAAGTGAAATGTTTATTATGGAATCATTGATAAAAATCAAGGATTAGTGGAAACCTATGTGGAAGACCCAGATGTTACTACTGCAGGAATTTTGTTGTCATCGTTGTCCTAGAACTATTATAGGAATTTTTTTTGACTTACGGGCTTGTGGTATATCTTGAGGCGATGCTCATTGACAAGCAATTTGAATCGCACGGGGTCAATGGTGGAAAGATGAACTGCTCCATTATCAAAAACTGAGATTATTTCATAAGGTCTGAGCCATCGGGTCTAAAATTTTCCTAGGGTATGTTGGTAGCATGATTCATAGAGCAAGGCCCAATCACTAATACAAATTTTCTTATCCTTGATGAATCTGTCATGCCACTTCTTTTGTTGCTTCTTAATCAATTCTGTATTGTGAAGTGCAGACTTCCGATACTCATCCAGTCCATTAAGCTATAGGAGCCTATCTTCTTGTGCCCTGGTAAGGTTAATGTATAATCCCAATGTCATCCTAAGAGTCTTGTGTTGAAACTCAATAGTCATAGATGCATATTTTCCATAAACTAGTTCAAAAAGAGTAAAATTAGTTATTGTTTTCCAAGTTGTTCGGTAAGCCCAAATGGCTTCAGGAAGATGGGTATCCCAGTCCTTCTTTTGAACAGCAACTATTTTTTTCAAGATTGATTCAATCTCCCTATTTTTTATCTTTGCCTTCCCATTGGCCTGAGGATGGTATGGTGAAGATTTGCCATGCCTCACTGTGTACTCATGCATCAACTCAACAATAAGATTAGAAGTAAACTGTGCACCTTGATCTTTTACTATCTCATGAGGTACACCAAACCTGGTAAAGATATATTCATATAGAAATTTGGCTACCTTATGATCTCTAGCATGCCTCATTACTTTGGCTTCTACCCATTTTGTTGCATAATCAGTGCATACTAAGATATATGACTTATCGTGAGAATATGCTTGACAGGTCCAACAAAATCAATACCCCATTTGTCAAATGGTGTCACTACCACCTGAGGCTACAAGGGAATTTCATCTAACTTGGTTGGGTGCCCCATATGCTGGCATTGGTCACAGTGCCTGGCATGCTTAGCTACATATTTATTGAGGGTAGGCCAATAGTATCTTGTTGTCAAGATCTTGTTAGTTTTCCTCTTTCCTACAAAGTGGGCACCACATGGCTCATCATGATAGGCCCGAAGGATGTCATAAGTCTCATCTTTGTGAACACATCTTTGAGTGACCTGATTAGGACCTGTGTAGAACATTTAAATCCTAAGAACCATGAAAATTTGAAGCTTTTCTCAACCAGAAGTCTATGCTCTCTTGGCGAGAAATGAGGTGGTGTCCTTCTTGTAGCAAGGTAGTTGGCGATATTAGCATACCATGGATTGTAAGTGTCAAAAAAGAAGAGGTGCTCATCAGGTAATCTGTCATCAATTTCTACAGGATCATCTAGAATTTGTAATCTAGATAAGAAATCAGCCACCACATTAGCCTTACCTAGTTTATCAATGATTTTTACATCAAACTCCTACATGAGGAGTAACCATCTTTCTAACCTACCACATATGGCAGGCGTGTTCATTAAGTATTTGATTCCTGGATGATCAATGTATACAATAAATTCCTAACTAGTAATGTAATTTCTGAATTTATTAAGTGTATAGATTACTGCTAGTAATTCCTTTTTAATAACAGTATAGTTCAGTTCAGCACCTTGGAGGTTCTTACTAATATAATATATAGCATGCTCAACTGTACCTTCCTTTTTTCCTAGCACTTCTCTAATGACATATTCAGATGCATCAGTGTGAATATGAAAGGGAAGCTTCTAGTCGGGTCCTCTAAGAATAGGTGTTTGTGCCAAAAAATCTTTTAGCTATTGAAATGAGAGTTCACAGTCAGTTGTCCATTCAAATTCAGCTTCTTTCTTCAACAGGGTATACAATGGGGCTGCAAGTTGTCTGAAGTCCTTAATGAATCTCTTGTAGTATCTAGCATGAGCAAGAAAACTTCAGACATCCTTCTGCTTGACTGGAGTTGGAAGTATAGTGATGACTAAAATCTTTGCAGGACCAACCTAGATGCCAAAGGATGAGAGGTAATGCCCTAAGACAACTCCCTCTTCCATCATCATGTAGCACTTCTCAATATTAAGGGAGAGGTTATATTCCTGACATATTTTAAGAACTTTCTCCAAGTTAGCATGAGCCTCCTCAAATTTGGTTCCATATGTAGTGAAGTCATCCATGTATATTTCAACACATTCAGCAGAAATGTTAGAGAATATATTGATTACCACCCGCTGAAAAGTAGCAGGTGCATTGCACAATACAAATGGTAAGATAGAACAAGAAAAATTTTCCCATGGATAGGTGAACATTGTCTTATCATGATCTTCAGGTGATATCTGGATTTGGTTGTAGTCACTAAAACCATCTAGAAATGAAAAATACTTTTTACCAACAAGGTTATCAAGTACTTGGTCAATGAAAGGTAATGGAAAGTGGTCTTTCTTAGTGGCTTTTTTGATCTCCCTATAGTCCACACAAACTTCTCATTTTCCCCCCTTTTTTGGAACAATTACTAAAGGAGAGACCCACTGGCTATCAAAAATTGGATACCCAACTTTAAGGAGTTTTTGCAACTCAGTCTTCACTATATCTCTCAGAGCAGGGTTAATTCTTCTCTGGACTTGTCTAATTGGTCTGGACTCTGGACTTATATAAATCTTATGGGTACAAATAATTTGGTCCAACCCCTTCATATCAGTATAGTCCCATGCAAATGCTTGTTGACTGTCTTTCAAAATTTGGATAAGACTAGCCATGTGAGACTTGGTGAGGGTCTTATTGACATTCAACTCTTTTCCTAAGGCATTTTCTACTCTTTTAACTTTATCCAGAATCATAAATTATGCAAATGAGGGTGACTTGATCGCATGTGGTAATAAGGTATGAAGGTAATCACGTGTTGTAGAAAACTTAGGTGGGTTTTTCTTGGGTAGTATGGTTTGGAGGGAACAGTTAGGGACATGACAAGAGGGTGCAGTAGAGCCATACTAATTAGTAAGAATTGCCACTAGTATGTCATCTTCCTCTTGGGAGACCATAAATGGATCTCTGTTAATAACCATGAGCTATTGCACAGAATTTGCCTCAAGGGAAGCATCACCTAGGTATGTCTAGATAACCTGGTCAAGTTCAGCTTGGGGCTTGGCTGGAGAATACAGGGTTAATTTCTTGGTATGGATCCCATCAGATATTGTCATTTTACCTGAGTGACATGCAATTCAAGCATCTATTGTGGCTATCCAAGGCCTTCCAAAGATTAATGAATATCCTCCTAGTGTGGCTTTGGGGGATAGGATTATGAAATCTGAGGGGTAATCCAAGGAATCAAGTGTGACAACGATGTCCTCCACCATGCCATCTGGCTTCACTATGGAATTATCAGCTAACTAGAATATTGTAGGTGTTTCCCTTAAACCAATGATACGAAGTCTTTGTTAGGAATAAGGTGTCTCAACCTTTTATATTTCCTTACATTTGATATTTTCCAAATGTCGGCACTTTGGACAATGTGTAAGGTAATCATGACTGAAACGGTTATAACGGATTACTATGACAGTCATTAATATTTGTAAGAGCTAATTGTGGAATATTCGATGATGGGTGAAGATATGCAAGGCATGTGGCAACTGATCATGTTGAGTACTATACACTCTTCTACAACTGTGGGTAAAACTCTAATACTGTTGTCTTTGGAAGTTTCCCTAAAAAGGGAAGCACATGATATAAGCATTTTTTAGGGTTGTGAATCTGAGTGAGAAGTTAGTGTATTGTTGGAACATTTTTATGCTATCAAATTTGTCTTCAAGTGTTGATTATCTCCTGAAACAACTTGCATTGCAAGTGTATTGTAAACAATAATAGTTTTGATTAATACATTGTGCAGGTTTTGGAGTGCTGGGGTTTTTTACTGAAAGGTTTTCCCCAGGGTAAATCATTATGTCATTCTCATTTTTCTATGTATGTGTGTTATTGTATTATCATTCTGTAATTGCTAAGGGTTAAATCTGAATTTGCATGATCCTCTTCTTGGGAGTTTAGCATAGGGAACTATTTTTTGCACACTTAGTTTCCTTTCAGTTGGTATCAGAGCCTGGCCAGTTTTGGTTCTATTTGTTAGGGTATGGTTTTTTTGAGCTAATCTCCAATTTAGTGGGAGTATTATTGAAAATTATTCATAACCTTATTGTAGGAAGAGATGGTAGGTTCTTCATACAGTGGAATGGAGGTGGAAAAGTTCAATGGCACAAACTTTGAGTTGTGGAAACTCAAGATGGAAGACATGCTCGTAGACTGTGATGTATGGGAGACGGTTGATAATGATATCAAACCAGTAAACATGCCTCAAGTAGATTGGGATCTCAAGGATCATAAAGCTAAGGGTCTCATTAGACTCTATCTAGCAGATTTTGTTCTCCTGAATGTTCTCGATGAGAAAACCGCAAACAAATTGTGTGGACATGGCTTGGGTCTATGTAACAAGCCAAGTCCTTGGTGAACAGATTGTTCCTGAGAAAGAAGCTATATTATCTGAGAATGGAGGAAGGAGGATCCATTACAGATCACCTGAATGTGTTTAACATGTTTATTGCACAGTTGACATCAACTGGTGTCAAGTTGGAGGAGGAGGATTGATATATGACCCTACTATGTTCCTTGTCAGATTCATGGGACCATCTTGTGATGGCCCTTGGGAGTACTATTGTCACTTTCCAAATGGATGATGTGGTGTCTTCACTATTATCTGAAGAGATGCAAAGAAAGACTTCCAATTCAACCAAGGAAGCCCTTATTGTTCATGGCAGATCCAAAGACAGAGGAAAGAAAAATGACAATAAGTCTGAAAAGGGTAGATCCAAATCCTGTGGGAAATCTAAGACTCCTAGAAATTCTAAGGTAACATGTTGGAACTGTGGTAAGACTGGGCACTTTCATAAGGACTGCAAAGAGCCAAAGAAGAAGAAGAAAATCCCAGATTCAGATTCTGAAAAATCTCAAGAAGATGGCGATGATTTTGTCATAGCCTTGGCCACTCATGCATTTGATGATGTGTGTGTGATGCCTACCCCAGTCTGACTTAATCTTAACACTATTTCTCATTTTATATACTCTCCAATCAATACTAATTTTTCTATAGTCAGACTTTTGGGACACATGTATTACTTTATGGATCCGTGGAAACCTTTGCTTGTATACAAACACCTGATTATGTAATCGGGAAATCTATATAATACTCTATGTTAGTGATGAAGATTTCCCTACAGAACT
>MU227658.1:4897171-4936557 GCA_018584345.1 Thuja plicata
AATTTGGAGAGTTGGAAGACTTTGGTTAAGCCATCCCTTCTTTCCTTGCAAACATTTAAGTCCATTTATGAAGAAGGCAAGTAGGGAGAGTAGATGGATTAGAGTCTTCCCTCCATTTATGACTCCTTATATTTTAGGAAGAATGCCTATATGAGGAAGGCCTTAGAGGTAGTTTTGGGTACACACCCACTCTCTACTTTTAGAGACAGATTTATTTGTAGGAGTAAGTTTTGGAGAGAAGGAGAAGGATTCGAAGGGGAAGCTCTTCTCAATCAACTTGGTAATTTCCATAGCTTGGATTTGAGGTTAGTTTCCTTAGAGTAAAGATGTCTTTATGTTTTCTTTAGCATGTTTATGGCTTGAGCTCCATTAATGGAATCTTGTATGTAGTTTATGGACTACTCCATGTATGTTTCATTGAGTTTATGTTTTCAACTTCATGGAGTTTTTGTGGTAAGTCTTGTATGAAGTTTTGGTTTACTCTATGTATGTTTATTTGATTTTCTTGTTTATGTTGTATTTTATTTGTGCTCATACTTATTTTGGGAGTCTTCAAGGCACGCTCATTCTAGGGAGGATAGAGTACCTTAGGAGGGTGATAAGTTGAGACACCAGGAGTGTAGAGTCTCCAAGTGTGGAGGGATAAGCATGGGTATATGGGTGCCCATGATGCCAAGAATTCCCAAGGAATTTTGGGTTCATAAGAAATTGAAAGGCTTGAAGCCATAACTTGTTTTGTGAAAGAAAGGTAAATTTACTCCAGTTGCCATTGAAGGGCATTGAGGTGAAGGGTAGAAATTTGTTCGTGAGTCCATGTGTGGCCATGGAATAGGATTATATATGTGGTACTTAAGAAATATTGAGTCCATGTGTGGCCCATTCCTAGTGTACGTATTTTGTATTATTGGCTTTCTCCTCCTGGGATAGTACACTATCACCCCACTTTTGGAGAAGGTTTCTTGGAGACCTTCTTTTTTGTTAAACTTGGGAGGGAATTTCTTGATGAATTATTGTTGGTTTCGATATTGTGAATACTTATTTGTATGTATGTCTCCCATTCATTTTTGGCTCCCTAGCTCGGGGGTGGCCTTGCAAAGGCCTAGGTTGGGAGGTGAGCCTCCATGGTCAACCGAAGATTTCTACGCAGGTTCAGTTTGAAGCTTTTGGAAGGCTTGTATTGGTGTTCTTATCGGAAACCACATCTGGTGGTCTTGTGATACATCCTTGTATATGAGCTTGTTTTTAAGCCAAAATATTTATTTTGAAGTCTTATAAAGTTGTTTTGAGTAAGAGGGCATTTTGTAAAAGTAATCCTATTTTATTTTGTAATCTGGAAAATCAACTATGTTTTAGAGATGTATTTGTGTAAATACTAAAGAGAGATTTCTTTTTACCTATGTTGTTTAAAAGATTTTATTTCATATGGATGACTAAATTATTTTTCAGTTAGACTAATGTTGCTTATCAAGTTTAAAGAGGGATTGAAATTCTAAGGTTTATAACTTTAAATGTTGTTGTTAAAATATATATATATCAAACTTTCAATTGTTTTAAATTTATGTTCTTTTGACTAAGGTTAAAGTGCCCAGATTTTGGGGCATGACAGTGTGGTTGATTGACTCTGCTGCTTCTTTTCACATGACCTCTCATCAAATTTGGTTCTCAAAGTACGAGGAGTTTGATGGTGGAAAGGTGTATCTGGGTGATGATTCTCAACTAGAGATAGTTGGACAAGGAAGAGTCACTATCAGATTCCTTGATGGATGAGTAAAGGGGATCAACAGGGTAATGCACATCTCAGGTTTGGCACAAAACCTGTTATCTATAAGTATGTTGAATGATGTAGGTGTGCAAGTTGTTTTTTTGAAAGAAGGATGCAAGATGATTAGAGGATCTATGGTGCTTGTGAAAGGTACTAGGAGAGGTACCCTATTTCAGCTAAATGCTTTCACTTCATAGTGCAATAGTTCTTCTGTCTCAAGGAAGAGAGCAGAAATAACTTCATCTCCACCATCTGAACCAGTAGTGAAGAAGTCTTTGGTAATGGGTTCCGATGGTAGTGCAGCAAGTGTACCTAAGGGTGCTAACACCTTGGAAGGCAAACTTCCTGTAGAAAAGACAATGTTGTGGCATATGAGATTTGGCCACATTGGTGAGAAGGGTCTCAAAACCCTAAAAAATAAAAACCTTATTGAGGGGATAAATGATTGTAATCTTGAGTTTGACTTCTACAAACACTTTGTTTATGGTAAGCAAAATTGTGTTCAATTTTACTCCAATTCTCACAAGTCTTCTAGTATTTTGGATCTTATCCATTCAGATGTGTTTGGTCCAGTTAAAGTTCCTTCACTCTCCAAATCTATATATTTTGTATCTTTAATAGATTATTATAGTAGGAAATGGATTTATTTCCTTAAAAGAAAGACACATGTTTTCATTCGATTTAAGGAATTTAAATCTCTCGTAGAGAATCAGACTGGTAAAAGAATTAAGTGTGTGAGAACTAATAATGGTAGTGAGTTTTGTTCGGCAGATTTTGAATAGTTATGTAAAGAATGAGGGATTGAGAGGCATAAGACAAATCCGTATACCCCACAACAAAATGGAGTTACAAAAAGAATGAATTGGACATTGATGGAGAAGGCTAGGAGTATGCTTAGTGGAGCTGGCCTCGAACAAAGGTTTTGGGTTGAAGTTGTGGCCACTGCTTACTATCTGGTTAACAGATCTCCTACATTAGCTCTTGTTGGTAAGACACCCATGGAAGTGTGGTCTGGTAAGAAGCCTTCAGTTAGAAATCTTTGTATTTTTGGTTGTGAAGCTTATGTACATGTGCCTAAGGAGAGAAGATCTAAGTTGGAAAACAAGGTTGTAAAATGTATCTTCATCAGCTATAGTGTTAATGTGAAAGGATACAAGCTTTGGATCATGTGATTGGTAAGGTGTTGTATAGCAGAAATGTTATTTTTAGAGAGCTAACACCTTCTCCTATTGTGCTACAGCCAAATGAAAAATAAATGAAAGAAGATGTTATTTAGTTTGCCTCCTACCCCTGAGAAGACTAACCAGAGACACCGTGATGGATCTGATGATGAGGAGAGCTCTAGAAGCTCTGAAAATTTAGAAGAAGAGGTAGAAAAACCTCAACCTCAGCCCTTGAGGAGATCTATGAGAGAAAGAAAGTAGCCAGAGAGGTTTGGATTTTCTATGTTAGATTCCAGTTGAGCTTATGCCTTGATTATAAACACTGATGAGCCTAGATCTATGAAAGAGGCTATAGGTATAAAAGATGCAAGTTCCTAGATTGAGGCCATGGATGATGAGATGGCTTCATTGGAGAAGAAAAACTTGGGACCTAGTACCTTTGCCTAAAGGACGGAAACCTGTTGGAAGAAAATGGGTGTTTAAGAAGAAATTGTGTGCAGATGGCAGTGTTGAGAGGTATAAGGCCAGATTGGTTGCAAAGGGGTATTCACAGGTGGAGGGAATTGATTATGGTGAAATATTCTCTCCTGTTGCAAAGCTTACATCCATTATATTTATGTTATCTCTAGCAGCATTGTATGATTTAGAGGTAGAATAGATGGATGTGAAGACAGATTTCCTTCATGCTGATTTGGAGGAAGAGATCTATATGTCACAGCCTGAGCACTATATTCAAAAAGGTAAAGATTCATTGGTTTGCAGATTAAAGAAGTCTCTATATGGTTTGAAACAATCTCCTAGGATGTGGTACCTTAAATTTGATGCCTTTGTGTTTTGGATTGGTTTTCTGAGATTGAAATTAGATCATTGTGTTTATTTCAAAGTTGACAATGATCTCCTTCTTATTATAGCATTATATATTGATGATATGTTGTTGATTGGGAAGGGTATGGGTATGATTTCTGATTTGAAGTCTTAGTTGTCAGAACAGTTTGAGATGAAAGATCTAGGGATAGCCAGGTTTTATTCTGGGTATGGAAATCAGCAAAGATAGGTCTAACATAAAACTTTGGTTGAGTCAGAGTAAGTATGTGAAGTCTATGTTGGACAAGTTTAGCATGGCAGATTGCAGACCATTGTGTGTTCCTATTTCTATGGGAACAAAGTTATCTATGGTTGATTGTCCAAAATATTCTAGTGAGGTGGAGGACATGAGAAAAGTACCTTATGCGAGTGCAGTTGGCAACCTTATGTATGCTATGGTCTATACTAGACCAGACATTGCGCAAGCAGTGGGAGTTCTGAGTCAGTTTAAGGATAAACCTGGATGGGTACAATGGGATGTAGTTAAGAGAGTGTTCAGATATTTGAAGGGTACATTAGAGTATTCCATATGCTATCATGGAAACTCTTCTAGAGCTCCGCATTCATTTTGTATTCATTGGTTTTTGGATTCATATTGGGTAGGTGACATTGAAAGTAGGAGATCCACCAGTGCCTATGTGTTCACTATGTTTGGTGGTGCTATCAGTTGGATGAGTAAGCGACAACCTATGGCCACTTTGTCCATGACAAAATTAGAGTACATGGAAGCTACTCATGGTTGTAAGGAAGCCATTTGGCTTAGAAGACTATGTTTAAATGTTGGTGTTGGTGCAGGACAGACTACAATTTTTTGCGACAGTCAGAGTGCTATTTGCCTTGCAAAGAATCCAACTTTCCATGCCAAAATGAAGCACATTGATGTGCAGTTTCACTTTGTGAGAGATATGGTAGAGGATGGAAAGGTAATTTTGGAGAAGGTAGATACAATAAAGAATGTTGCGGATGTATTGACAAAACTTGTGGGCATAGCAAAGTTCAGATGGTGTTCAAAGTCTATGGGCCTCTCGGCCTATAGAAATTAAATCCTATTATTTCCTTTGGCTCTTACAAGGTGTTTGACAAGTGGGAGGATGTTAGGAATAAGGTGTCTCAACCTTGTATATTTCCTTACATTTGATGTTTTCTAAATGTCGGCACTTTGGACAATGTGTAAGGTAATCATGATTGAAATGGTTATGACGTATTCCTATGATGATCATTAATATTTGTAAGAGCTAATTATGGAAGATTAAATGATGGGTGAAGACATGCAAGACATGTGTAAATTGATCATGTTGAGTACTGTACACTCTTCTGCAACCTAATATAGCTATCTTTGGAATGGTAAAACCCTAATACGGCTGTCTTTGGAAGTTGCCCTAAAAAGGGAAGCGATTGATATAAGCATTTTTTAGGGTTGTGAATATAAGTGAGAAGTTAGTGTATTTTTGGAATATTTTTATGCTTCCTAATTTTTCTTCAAGTGTTGATTATCTCCTGAAAGAACTTGCATTGCAAGAGTATTGTAAAGAGTAATAGTTTTGATTAATACATTGTGCAGGTTTTGGAGTGCTGGGGTTTTTTACCGAAAGGTTTTCCCCAGGGTAAATCATTGTGTCATTCTCATTTTTCTATGTATTAATGTTATTGTATTATCATTCTGTAATTTCTAAGGGTTAAATCTAAATTTGCACGATCCTCTTCTTGGGATTTTAGCGTAGGGAACTATTTTCTGCACACTTAGTTTCCTTTTAGTCTTAACAAAACTTCCATAGTCATCACATTGATGGATACCCCTAAATCAATCAAGACATTCTATATTTGTATACCATTAATATGAATGGTAAGCACTGGGCTACCTGGATCAGAGTATTCAGGCATCGATACTTTACTGAGCATGAGATCAGAAAGTTGCCCAAGAACATGGACAGTGTCAGGATCTTTCCTCTTTCTACCAGAGTGCTCGGTATAGGATTCCTTGATCACTTTATTATAGATGGGAATTTCTTTGAGGGCATCTAACAAAGGTGTTTGGATAGTCATTTTTTTAAGTTGGTCAATCAAATCAGCTGCAATAGGGTTTTCTTTTTAGGGTGTTTTTTGAGCCAATCTCTGTGGATAAGGTGGATGTTTCAAAACTGGAGTAGATTGTGGAATAGGTGGAGCAGTAGTGGGTTGATTCTCAGGTACTTTCTCAGCATCATAAACTTCAGTTATTATAGGCCCCTTAGGTGTAGGCAATGTAGTTCCTAATCTTAAGTGAATATCATTCACTTGCAGGGAATAAGCTTGCTACTTGTTATTAGGATTTTGATTTGGCTGCGCAGGCAGTTGTGTTGGCTTCTGAGGATTATTATTGGTAGTAGGAGGTGGAGTCATAATATCTTATTTTTGAGGTGGAGACATAATAGCTTGCTATTGATTAGGCTGATTGGGTCCCCACTGAGGTTGCTATTGCCAGTTACCATGTGGTTGCCATTGGTTATTCTGTTGTGGCTACTAATAGTGGTTAAATTATTATTGGTATAGGTTAAATGGAGGTTGTTGCTAATATTTTTGGTTATATTTTGGCTACTGGTTAGACCAATTATAATTCAAATTTTGTCCCTAAGGGGCAGAATTCTGAGGGTTTTGGTTTTTCCATTGACTACTATTATTAAAACCAAAATTATTCAGGGGGTCTTGAGGCATACCTTGTCTTTGAGCCCATGGTCGCCTTTGAGAAATGTAGAAAACCTCTCCATTATCCTCATCTATAGATTTAAACTCTGTGGGAATTGAATTAGTGTCCACATATGAAACTATTTTGCACTTATAGTTCCTTTTCTTCTCTCTGTAATGAGAGCAGAATTCAGGCAGCATAGCTTCTGCATCCTCCTTCTTCCTTCATGCTTGTTAGATTTGATGAAGACAAATCCTCCCAAGACCACCTGCATGCAAGACTGTCACATGAAGAAGCAAGAAGACAGAAGAGAAGAGTACAGCTATGGAGGCCAAAAAGCCAAAGACATCGTATGCAACAGAAAAAAATATATTAACAATATGTTTCTATCAATTACAATCTGATGTAAAAATTCTGTAATGAAAACTAAGAGGTGAATCCTTATAAAAGGAATCAAGAAACCCTAAAAAGGGAAACCCTAAGGTTAGCTGAAGCAGACTAGAGTGAATAGGTGAGTTACTAATTAGATCATAATGATTTAATTAATAACCTGATAGACTATTACTCTAACACCCCCCCTTAAGATAAGCTTAGGGAGAAGCAAAAACTAGGAAACTACTGCAGAAAGCAGGAAAGATGGGTCCCGGCAACAAGGCCTGATCAGGTACCCAAAACATAAAAGGGAAAAGATGTCCCAGAGAGAGGAACAAGAATAGAGAAAGAAGCATCTCTGAAGCAAGGAACTGTAAACTCTGTCAGAAGAGACTGTTGGAACCCCCACTGAAGTGCATGACTAGGTAGAGAAGACAAATGTCTGAAGAGTTGATCAATTGAACCAGGAAGCAATAGAACCAATAGGTGAACCCCCCCATAATACTGAACTGGGAGAGGTGACAGGAACACTGAAATGCAATGCCAGAAATATCTGCAGAAGAAGAACCAGGAACACCAACAATGCAACAGAAGCACACACACAGGATAAAGGGAGGTGTCATCGACACACAGCATGGGCTAATGTCATGGAAGGTACGCTCACTTGACAAAGGTGGATGCGCCTAAAGCGGCAAAAACATCATAACCCCCCATGGCACTTTATAACACAGTGCGAGTATAAAAACTGTACAAGGTGTGCAAGATCATAGAAATGTAGAAGAAGGCACTTTATCTCAGTGTGTTTACAGAATAAAGAATGCATCAGAAGGAGCATACAAGCTCAGAAGTCAGAAAGAAGAGTGAACCAGAAGTACAGTAGAAGAGATCCCAGGACCTGTAAACCCAAGCAGTCCACCAGAGTGCATAAACTGCCAAACTCGAAGGAGAGAAAACCTGGAGTAGAATCTGAAAAAAAAAAGACCCCTGCAACTGCAAAGTACACTGAACCAGCTTTCCGACGATATCTTGTTTGCCAAAAATGGAGTCCGGATGAGCCAGATACGACTCCCGGAAGGCAAAAAAAGATATCAGACTTCAATAGCCAAAAATACTGTCAAAATAGTAGGACCCAAAACCGCAACCTCCATCATCAAAAATTTCTTAGAAAGAGCTTTCTGACGGTATATGGAAGTCGCAAAAATACCCCCGTATGCTCAAGATATTGCAAAAAAGGCCCAGGTACCTCCAAAACCCAAAAAAGCTCAAAAATGAGCCCCAGGGGCTAAAAAATTTGGGCCCCCGGGCACATGGCGCACGCCGGGGGCTAGGCCGCAGCCCCTAGTCTGCAATATGACCGCCGGCCTATTAACATAGCCCGCGGGGGCTGGCGAGGGAGCCGCCACCGGGCGGAGTGGCGCGGAGGTGGAAGAGCACCGGCGGAGCGGTAGAACCCGGCGGGGCGGCGCTGCGGTGGAAGTGCAGCCGGGCGGCGGCGAGCAGAGACCACAGAGGGTGGCGGGCGGCGAGGGCCGTTGAGCGCGGCGGTGGCCGGGCGGCGGGGGCCGCACAGCGGTGAAGAACGCCGGTGGAGACCGCAGGGGAGGGCGCCCGCAGCCGGAGGAGGTGGTGCGGGGGTGGCCCAACAGCGGCATTTTCATTTAAACACTGCATGTGTTTTCCCAACGCATAAAAACCTTAAAAAATAGGGGTTTTTAATTATTATTTTCTCAATTTTCGTGCCCGTACGGCACTGGAAACCAAAATTTTTTTTGCCTCGGTGCCAACTTGTCCAAAATGGACAAACTTTATATGGATTCTGGGGTTTTTGGGCCTTTTGGACGCAATGGTAATGTCCGTTTGGGCCCAAAGTGACCAGAAACAAAGGTCCCCCCTAAATCCACACAAAACCTTCTACAAAACCTCTGAAACCCTCTATGCTTCAACAAAACTCGAACAGCCGGCTGCAGGAAAGCTCTGATACCATGTTATATTTGATAAAGACAAATCCTCCCAAGACCACCTGCATGCAAGACTGTCACATGAAGAAGCAAGAAGATAGAAGAGAAGAGTACAGCTATGGAGGCCAAAAAGCCAGAGACATCGTATGCAATAGAAAACAATATATTAACAATATGTTTCTATCAATTACAATCTGATGTAAAAACTTTGTAATGAAAACTAAGAGGTGAATCCTTATAAAAGGAATCACGAAACCCTAAAAAGGGAAACCTTAAGGTTAGCTGAAGCAGACTAGAGTGAATAGGTGAGTTACTAATTAGATCATAATGATTTAATTAATAACCCGATAGACTATTACTCTAACAATGCTTGCATGTTGTCCAACTGAGTAGCAATGTAATTGATGATGTCATGTTTAAAGTCAGATAGAAGATTGGACAACTCCAATTTAGATACTCCTGAACCGTTGGACTTATGAGGAAAATCTATTATTCCTCTCCCTTTCTTCACGGTAGCCCTTGAATAGTTCAAGCATATATTATTTACGTCAGCCTAGTTCTTCTGAGTGATGTCTCCACCTTCCATAAGGTCTAAGGCCTCAATGCTTCCATCATTTACACCTTTTAAGAAAAGATGTTTTTGTGACTCCTCATTCAACTGATGTTGAGCGTTGTGCTACAGGTTAAACATAAACCTTGAGACATAGTCTTCCAAGATCTCATCCTCCTTTTGTGAAATTTTGAAAATGTCATCTCCCTTCAAATCTTGACCCCTAAAATACTCTTTGTATTTAGAAAGAAACATATTGTTCATTGCATCCCAATCCGCTATAACATTAGCACCCAACCCCATGAACCATCTTAGAGCAGCCTCCTTAAGAGTAGATGGAAATAATTTTAGCATATGGGCGTTAGTTGTGTAATCATAGCTCCTACAGAGGATATCAAACTCAAAAAGGAAGGTTTCAAGGTCTTCAGTGATGAGGCCATAAAATTTGGGGAGTGCAGAGGCAGGTATGTTCTTCAGATTATGATTACCATGTTGAGGATGAATGGGGAAAGGAAAGGTAGGCTGAGCCATCCTTGGGGGAGGACCTGGCTATTGTGGTTGATAGATAAAAAGAGCTAATGGGTTGTCTTGATACTCAGGTTTGTCAAAAATGTCATACAAATGTAGTGATCATTTAGAGGATGATGGTGAAGATATTTCTCCTTGGGCATCAGCAAATGGATTTTTGAATGGGTTTTCTTCATCACTCTCAACTCGAGGTTCCTCTGGCTCAGGATTAAACATATCAAATGGTTCAACCTGTTTATTGTGAGGAATCAATCTCCCATGAGGGTCTCTTCTTCTATGCACAAAAGTATTACTTGAACCTCGGTCCTAATTTATGAAAACTGGGAACATGAACACCAAAGTAAGTTTGAACTAACACCAGCCCCGGCAGCAGTGCCAAAAATGCTTGGCTAAATAATTCTCTTAGAAACCCATAGCATTAGACTTATTATTTTAGGATTGGACACCCTAAATGGTTTCTAATTAGTTCATGTAGTCTCATTTAATTATCGACCAAGGACGTAAACTTGGAATGGCATCTATAAAGTATATGCTTCAAACTCTCTTGATTCTCATGGCTAAACCTATGGAATTGAAATGCATTAATCTTTAGGAAATCTATGCTAACTCAAATAAATGCTCTTACTCTAGGAAAACAACAATCATGGATAGGAACTTCTCTGCCCACCTATGCTGCAAGAACAGTCTACTAGTTCTGTTACCAGTGGCTGCAGGAACAACAGAGTTCTATTTTACTTTCTAAAAATGTGGAAATGATTTCTACTCTAACAAAGGAATTCACTCACCAAGTGGGCCCCCTTGGATGAGTGAATAGAAACACAATCAGGATAACAGAATTGAACTCAACTTGTGCATTCTATTTATTCATAGAAAATACACTTGGATAAATAAAATAGTATTACAATTATATCAGCTTCTATTCAAAAAATATCAACTAACTCGACTAACTCCAAAGAGTTACAATAGTCATCTTATTTAAAGGAAATCTAAGATCAATCCACTAATGAGGATCATTACAGATACATAATGTTTCATAACAAAAATATCAGTAATAGAGAATAAGTCTTCCCAGAATATAGTATGTCGTGCCTCTAGATCTGCGTGCTACTTTTAACAAAAAACTAAATTGACTCGTTCTTCACATGAAGATCTTGCAGAAATGCCTTAACTTACTTCAATTGCTTCCTCGACTTCTTCGACATGATGGCATCTTTGCAGCAATGTCTGGCTTTTGACTTCTTTAGAATCACAATGTTAATCTTGAATTCACCATGACTGATCCCTGCAAAATGATTAATGCACACATAACCTCTGAGACATACATATTTTCATCATTAATATCAGGAAAGAAGTCTTAGTTTCTAATTAATACTCTTGCAAGGCACATGGATACAGGAAGGAAACTACCCACAAACATAGTAGAGGAAATAGGATCATTCATTAGCATATAACTACTGCATCTTATCATTTCATCCATCAGTTTCAAACAAATATACTATGTTCCCTTATCATCCACTTTACTACTTATGTCCTTACACATACAAAATATACATATAAACCCATAAGTTTAAGTATTTGTTCTGCATGTAAACTATTGGAAAGAAAATAAAAATCATTTAAAAAGATGGCTTTTAAAGAGGCTCATCACCACCAAAGTGAAGCATGACCTCTTAACTTACTACAAGCATACTTTACCTTATTTTCTTCATCGGTAACTTGAAAATCAAAATACTTGTCCATAGTGGAGATCTAATCCAACAACTCATATGCATCCAATTGGCCATCATAATCTGGTGGATTAAAATATGGTCTTATATTAACCCTAGTAAGATCCCTATTAAACCTTTCTTCTCCTTGATCCACTTCAAGTTGTTCTCAGGCTTCTCCTTCAACTTGTTCTTCAATTTCTTCTTCAGCATCACTTACTTCTTCAATCTGTCGACCTCTCCTCTAGGCCATTTCAACCACTTCCAATCTGGTAGTAATTTATCTTGGCATTTCAACAACATTATGGTATGAACCTCTTCCACCTCTAGCACCTCTCTTCTCCATCTCTGATGATTCCTCTACAACCGTGGGTCAGATCCTTATTCTACTACCCAATGACAAACTAGATTAGGAACTGCACATTTAGGAGAAAGATCTATTCACCATAATCAAAAACCTTCGCTCTAATACCACCTGATGCAGCCAAGGAAGGAGGGTCCAAGAAAATGAATAGTCCAACCTTGCAACAAGAGTTACATAGTAGAAAATCAAATATTTCAAGATGTAAATACACAGATCTAGAGTATGGAACACATGTGCAATATTTTCATTAATAGGTAAAACAATTACAAATCTTTTCAATAGTAGTCAACATGCCCAGCTCAAATGCCAGGGAATTATTACAAAGAATCCTAATTATCTTTTGTGACTTATGATTGTAACATTCTTCTTAAAACCCTAGTTTACTGCCCTTCATCTCTAGCTTTCATCCCCTAAAAAGGGACCAAGATCCAACCTGAATACACGACCGTGACCTAATAGTTCAGACTCAAGATTTCATTTCCCAAGAGAAACAAAACATGTAACCAACTAACTCATGTCGGCCTCTGATCAAATATCTTTAACCAAAAAATAGATCACAAGAAGTGGTCATACAAACAAGTTCGCCAAACACATAACTACATAGGAAAATGATCCATTAGCATTGTCAATCAAGGAAATCTAACCAAGGATCCAAACACTGATCGGTGCAAGAACATGAAGAACACATTCTAAACACACCCAAAGAATCCAGCATAACTTTAGGCGTGATACTCCAAATGAGTTATGATCTTAGGAAAATCTTTCTAATGATCTCTATAACATGAATATACGACCACAAACACCAAGGATCTGTAGAAGTCAACCACGACAAGAAACACAACAACCAAAGACCAGGAAAAAAAACTTAGATTTTTTTTTTTTTTTATGCAAGATTGCAATGAACCCAAGAAGCTCTTGCATAAATATGGGGCAAAATAAAAAATACTTAGGGTCTTTAGATTGTATATTGACTGTAAGAACCATTAAATTTATATTCATCAAAGAAGGGATCTCAATTCCACATACCTAACTAGCAGTCATGTAAGTATACTAAAAATATGGATGAAACAACTTCATATCATATGGTGGACGGTCATTAATTGAAAACATTTCTCTTGTATTTACCACCTTAGGGCAATAAAAAGACAACACCCAAGTCTTGTACAGTGTTTCTAGGCTAAAATACACCTATCTTAGTTTTGGTATGTTCAAATTGGCTTCATGACCTGGCTCTAGCTAAAAAACCTTCTCAATTACTACTTTCGTGATGAAAATCAATGGCTTTCCAGAAGCTACCTTTACATTCTTATTTTTGGGATCGTAACCCTTGATAATTTCTTGCATCAATTCAATATTTTCAAACACATTTGGAAAAAATATTCTTCCCAAATCGGTCTTCCATGGATGGCACACTAGGGTCCTTTCTAGCCTCTTGTTGTAATGAAACATGAACAATTTATAACCCCTAGGAATAGTCTATTTATCTCCTACTTCCTTGTATATGTCCTCCATTCCTTCCTCTCCTTTCTTCACCTTCTTCAACCTCTGATTGGATAATGGAAATTGGTCAAGCAAATCTTGTTTCAGATGTCTTCCCTCGGCCTTGTGCCTCTTCGGCTTGTTTTCCTCAGTGAGTTGATTAATTGGAACATCCTTATGTTTCTTTCCCCTTGATTTCTTTGATGATGAAGGTGATGACATATAACTAATTGAATTTTTGATAATGTTAAGTTGAAGATAATGCAAGACATTAAATCATTTAATGGTTTGTATTTTTCATTGATGTCAACTTGATATCATCTGTATGGTCATGTACATAATGCCAAAGACTTCAGAGAATCAATGGAACAAAGGTTATGCTTTCAGAAATGCATAAAAGTCAAATATTCACTTAGTGACAAACAACACTGACAGAGTGCACACCGATAGTCAGAGAAAAGAAGAACAGTCATAGTGATACCCGATAAGATAAAGTATAGTGTTTCCCGATGAAGCAAAACCATAGGATGCCCGATGAGAAAATTCAGAAGGCTGCCCGACGAGTAAAATTCCAATGATGCCCGAGGGACAGAGATCATGAAGCTAAATTGGAGTCTCACTGATGAAACTTTCAGTTGTCACTGACAACTAACTGCAAAGGTGACTGACAGAATAGAGAGTTTAGAAAATGAAAAAATATCTAGCTGGCAAGAGCTAAAGATAGACTTAACTGGTTGTTTTCTTTGTTTTATTCGACCAGAGTTAAGTGATTGATTTAAAGATGATTTGTATAGTTGGCAAGAAGATAATTACGAGACAAATTAGGAGTTATGCTTTAAATATAATTGGCTGGATTATTTTTCACAGAAAGAATCAAGAATCAAGAAATAGTGAATATCATGTCTATATAAGAGACAAGCTTAATTCATTTACGAATGGGATTAAGGGGAGTGAATAGAAAGAGGATGCTGAAGAGAAACTGATGAAGAATAACTTCATATAGTCCTGATCAATCAAGTTGAAGGAGAGCTAAGGAATTTTGCAGACACCGATGAATAGTGAGCACAACATCACAGAGCAGAATGTGTGGAGCATAAAGAATTAAATTGATATATTGATCAAAAAGGTAATGTACTTAAATAGATCTGAAAATCTGCAATTCAAAGTTTCTATATGAATAGGTCATGATGTTTCAGTTTAACCATTGAAGCATCAAGTCTCTTAACCGAGCAGGACTTAATAGTCTTCTATATATTGAGGTACATCCCAAGGAGTGCCAAAAAGGTTGATTCATGAAAGTAGCATTGGATTCTCCCGATACCTATTGCCAGTCTAAGAAGAAGGTTGATTCAAGGATGGTAGCAATAGATTCCCGATACTAAGTGACAACCTCTATGTATAAAATCCTCTAACAAGGTCGCACTTAACAGTGTGTTTGTAACCTTTAACAGGGTTGGCTCCTAACAGGGCTCACTTCAGAAGAGTGAAAATTTGGGGTACTAGTCCCAGTGGTTTTCCCCTAATAGGGTTTACATGTTAAAAATGCATGTGTTATGTGTGTATGATTCATTTCTTTATTGTTTTGTATCTGACATAGTTAACATTGGACTGATCGGTATACTCTTCTTATTTACTGTATTTTGGTAAATAGTTATACTACTTATCAGTAATCAAGAAAGAATTAGGATTGACAGAGAACACCGACAGACAGTTAAATCATTATAAGTATTTTATGTCATACATCTTGTAGGGACATAATAATCTGAGGTTTATTGATTGGTGGTTAAGTTTGAAGGATAGAGTTTTGAGGCCACTGATTCACCCCCCTCTCAGTTATTACTAACAGAAGGCTCCATGTTCTTCAACTCCTCTGCAAGCTCAACAATTTGCTTTGGAATATTGTTGCAACTTGATGAAATGCATTAATTCTCCAACTTATGCAACTCTAAAAGATCCACTTTATGAAAACTTGTGCGAGATTTTTTTTGTAAGATTGATTTTATAATTTCCTATAAGGGAAATTAATCACAAAGGTTATAAATACATCTCAAATTATCATTTCTAAAGGCCAGGTCTTTAATTCCACTCAGGCCCGACATTCATTTTAATGCATTTGAATGATTAGGTGTCATCAAGTAATCCTCTATGACCTTCGTAATAGTGCTTTATCGATTAACTGGAAAACTTTGTTTTCACTTATTTATCCCTATTCAATGCCCTAGCTTATTCAAAACCATCTTCAAACAATATTATCTTCTCTTACTCAACAAGGCCTCCTCTCAAATAACTATCAGTCTTTGCTAAGTTGTTACACAACTTACTCGATACCTTTATTATCTGATGAGTGGGTTATCTTCCATTCTCTAACATTGCATTGGCATTTTTTTATTATTCTTATGACACTTATCCCTTAAGTATGTTGAGCATGCTCAAACAACCGTACAACCCCTTTTAAGTTACTCGATTCTTCATTTTATCCAATACAAATTATGCTCTAATTTATTTATTTCTTTAATGCCCTCGAACAAGATAGTGCTTAGTGTTACTTAGCCTCTAAGCTACTTGAAATGTTGTCTTACTCAATGATTTATTTTAGACATTGTGCTTAGTGTCACTTAGCCTCTAAGCTACTTTAAATGGTGTCTTACATGATTTATTTCAGACATTTGGACAATTGTCATGTGTGCATTCTGTGACATCACCCATTATTAGGTAAATGTCTCCTTCTCTTGTAGCCTTTTCAACTTACCCAATGGTGAATATTTATTTGACATGACATCATTACTCAAACCCTTCTTCTTTCGAATAACTCTTGTATCGTTTCATTTTGGTTGGGTTACTCAGCACAACTTTTTATATGATGATTCATGTGAAGCGGCCCCACCATATTTCAAACAACCCCAGCCATCATTATTCAACCTGTCCACTTATTTGAAATATTATTTTATTTGATGTTTGTTACTGGGTCCCACAATTCAATCATCTTTATGAATTCACTTATCAAATAAGTCTTTCTTCGCCACCGCTTGATTCATCTTACTCGAAAACCCATATTGTTTGAACTTTAGGGCTTCAAATTTTTTATTTGCAAACTCCTTACTTTGATGATTAATATCCTACATATATTTTATTTTGTATAATTTACTTGCTTTGATTGATGAAATTTTAAATTACTTGAAGTGTCTTTTTTTTTTATGAAGCTTGAACAGTCAACATCGACTAAGTAGGATGAAACGTAGATGAATTGCCACACTATTTCTCTCAGATGAATTATGTCTTTTCCAAGTGTTATAGCGCATCTAAACTTTATATGTATCCATGAAGAATGATGGTCCTCTAGTTCATTACATCTACTTCTCAAAGTATACTCCTATTCAAACAAGGTGTCGATTCCTCATGTTTTCCTACCATACAAATAGCATAATTAAAAATGAAATCCTTAATATCCTTGCAGTCACCCCCAATATTTAACAATATGAATTATGTATTTTCCAAGTGTTATAGTGCATCTGAACTTTATATGTCTCCATCAAGAATGATGGTCCTCTAGTTCATTCCATCTACTTCTCAAAGCATACTTAAAAATGTCTTTAACAATATTTAACAAAGAGCATAATTAAAAATGAAATCCTTAACATCCTTGTAGTCACCCCCAATATTTAACAATATGTGAGGATTTTAAAGAAAAACTTATGGCATAAAATATGGAAATTCTATTTGAGTAAAACCAAGCCCTATGAGACTCTCTGATTATGTATTAATATGTACCATATTACATCAATCTACCTTAAACAAACTTTTCCTATTCAATTGGTAGAACACCTGATACATCAAAAATAATAGTCTTCTTAATGATCAAGTGATTAGTTAACATATCCTCAATATCTTTCTACTCACCGAAGAGTAACTGGACCATAATTCTCCCACTTTGTCAAACTCACCATATTCTAACATAGATTGAACCACATCACAATCCATAAAGGTAGATTCTGACAAAGAAAATGGATCTTTTTCTACCTCTACTTCTTCCTTATCCTTTGATTCCTTCTCATCCTCATCATTTTCTTCTTCATCCTCTAAAATGGTAACAATCTCTTTTCCTTTATTACTGATCTTTCTCCTCTTAGGTTCTAGAAGGGAACTATCAATAGCAACATCCAAATCCTTCTAACTGGAGGAGGAACCCTTCTCAATATGATTCACAGGCATAGTACCAAAAATAACCAACCCAGATAAAATATTCATCTACATGGATGTAAAATATGACTTGCAAACATCTTCTTTATTTTCTAGAAACCCTAGATATCTACAAATTTTTTTACCGATAGGGATGTTGGACCTCCACTCTATGTTTTCTCTACCCACTAGAGACCTCAATAAATAAAACATCAAACACACAACCAAAGATCCAAATTTAAATCCATAACCATATTCTACTAACATCTTGACATTCTCAAGAAAATTATCCAATAACACTTTTCATAGATCAAACTGAACACCTTTCCTAACCATCTTATGTGCAATATAAATCTCTACAACAAATGTAACACCATCAAAATTTTGAAAGAAATTTTTGTAAGTTATGCTGCAAGAAACATACCTCACCATCAGATCTTCAAGAGAATTTATCAATAGTGCACATTGATCAATGTCAATACCTATCAAATCCTTCACTTCCTTATACTTTATCATCTTCTTTCCTAGGTTTCCAATATTGCACAACCTAGTAATATCCTCAATTACTTCCTTTTTAATACATAGGTTTTATCCAACTCCAGGTTTCCATCCTAAAACTGACTAAGCAAAAACATGATAAATTCCTTGTCATCAACCCAGGGAAATTCTATCCAAATATCAAACCATTATTATGACCTCTCTACAAATATTCTATTAACATTTCAACTTCTAGATTTCTAATCCTACTATGATAAAATTCTTTCAATTCTTCCTTCTTCAACATCCTTGACACAAATGCACGGTATCATGAACAACCAATTGAGATTCAATCTTCGTAACAAAATATTTTTCTTCAACCTCTCTCAAGCTCTGCAAAAAAACTCTGATTTTTGTTCTTGCAATAGTAAAAAATGATTTTTTAAAAATCACTTTTCTTACCATGACCCTTAATAATTATAATTCCCACCAAAAATTAATTATCGCTAATACAAACCATTTATATGATGCACATCAATCATTGTAAATAACTACAATCATTAATTATTCATCCAACATACCTAAGACAAGCCAATTGCAACCGGTATCGCCTCAAAATAGGGGAAGTGGATGATATAGAATTTTAATTCTCCTTGAGCCAAAGAATTCAGCTCAGTTACTAGAAGAGCTAGTACCAGGATCTAGTACCATAGAGACTCTCTTCACCAAAATATTTCTTCTCCCATACCATGGTTGTCTTATGAGATTCACTTGATACTGCAATATTATTATCTTTTACTGACTTCACCAGAGCATCAATAGATTTGCATGCAATAGCATAATGACCTGCCTAACCACATTTGAAATATTTGACATTCCTTTGACCTGGTCTTACTGACTAAACTCTAGATCTACACTGATTAGCCTTGTGACCAAAATTTTAACATGCATAGCATTTCCCAAGAAAAAAGTTATTCATTCCACTTTTTCTAACTAGATTAGAAACTTGACTTCTGCATTGATTATATTTATGACCAAACTTATGAGAATTAAAGTATTGAACCTTTTGTTCCTTCCTCATCTTACAATCAACAACCTTATGAACAAAATTATTTCACATGAAATATTAACCTTTAAAAGATAAGTACCTTTGATCATTTATTTTCCTCACCGAAGGCCTTCTTGTAGATGTATTTGAATTCCTGACCTTTCTTGCTACCCCAGACTTTTCTTTTACTTCAACTACCTTCTCTTTTCCTTGAACATTTTGTTCCTTCCTCATCTTACAATCAACAACCTTATGACCAAAATTATTTCATATGAAACGGTAACCGTTAAAAGATAAGTACCTTTGAGCCTTTAGTTTCCTCACTGGAGGCCTTCTTGTAGATGTATTCAAACTCCTGACCTTGCTTGCTACCTCAAACTTTTATTTTACTTCAACAACCTTCTCTTTACATTTTTCCTTCATATCTAAACACTCATCAATGAAACCTAATCCTTCCTTGTCCTTGTGATTCTTTTGTAGGGATAAAAGTTGATCCAAAATAGTGTTTCTTTCACAAACATTCGCTTCAAATCTTAGCTTCCTTAATTCTTGATCTAGTATTTCATTTTCATCTAACTTCTTCTTGATGATTTCCTTGATACTCTCTTAAATTTTCTTCCATTCGTCTATTTTCTAATTGATAGTGTTCTTCAAATTTCCTTTGGTCTTCTTCCAACTTCTATTTGAACTAAAATTTGATAAATTGCTCAATATTTCTACTATCACTTAGTTGATTTTAAATATTTGCCACCTTTTCTAGACTCCTTTAATTCTTGACTTACTTCCTTGTGTCATGCTTTGAATTTTCAAATCACATCCCTCATATTTTAGATACATGCATTTTATTCCTTTAGGTTTTCTTTTAGCTCCCTATTCTTTGATTCAGTGCACTCAATGTCACTCATCATGATCTGCCAATCTTTATCAGAATAGTACTCACATTCCATATGTTCAAATATCCTATATCTCCCTCAAATTGTTAATTTCTATCTGCAAGGGACCAAGCTATTACGTAAACCATTCAAATAATTAATACTGATAAAAGCATGAAAGAACAAGAACTATGAACACCATAACACCATGTATAACGTGGAAACCCAAGATGGGAAAAACTATGAAGAAACTAATTCTCGTGAAAGTAAACATCAGCTAAGGTGACACCATTTAAGGTGATTTTAATAGGGCTCATTGTCAATTTTCTCACTATTGTTTTCTCACTGCCAGTTCGGCTAACTACCCAAAAATAAAAAATATTAACTGTCAATACAAATAGGCTCACTTCCAATACAAAATATTTTACTGAAAAAATGTGAATTGATAGAATTTCATCTTCCTATTCATGAAATATTTCAATTTGATAGCATGGTAGTCACTGATAATAGTAGATCCCTTACAGATTTTCTTCCAGCACACACCAAATTCCTACAACACAATATGTAAAGCTTTCTCTTGATATCATAGTAACACTTCACTCAAATTCCTTCTGCTTACATATCGTTGCCACAAATTCACATGCCCACACACACACATTCCACACAGATACAAAATGACTTCTTTGTTTATATATACATATGATAAGATAGCTACATATTTCATCCAAGTCACAAAGTATGTCAGCATTAATACAAAAGATATTACAATTATATTTGACACAGTACCACTGAACCTAAATATAGGTCATACATAAAAGTCTTCATAACACATTACCATAGGACCTAAAGATAGGTCACCTTTAAGATATGAATTTTACATAGCACAATTACTAAAGATAGATAAATCCTAAAACCGATGGAAAACCATAACCCAGTCTATGGCTTGATCAACAAAACTTCTAAACCAACCGATAGATGAAACCCAATAGAATTTTTCTAGACACAAAATATAACTATTATTTCAAAATCATCTAATGAACTGTAAGAATTTCTAGGTACTAGGGATACCTAGAAGATCTCTGAAACTCAGTAGTCATCTAATACTTCATTCATTTGTAATCACCCAGATGTGCCAAAGAGATGAATTCCAATAATAGGAACAAGTACACTCGACACCATAGTCCAAAACTAGCACATACTGAATATGTTCTTCATATAATCAAACCACTAATATCTAACTGACAACCAATATGCATTCAACCAAAATTACTAACAACCAACCAACATAGATATGCAACCGGTATAAAGTTTTTTACATCAATGACAATAATGTCACCATCTTCTCAGTAAACTCAACATCTCTACCTTTCCTCACATTCTGGTTGACATTGAAATCTCCACTCCCCTCCCTGGGGAGGTGGTTCTCATGGTCGGGGACTGGTCATGGGCTTAATCATTAGATTATGAGGGCCTCCTTTTTCAGTGTTTACGGTTCTTTTCCGCAATTCATTTGGCTACAAATCATTCTCTTGTGTGTCAAAGAGGTGTTGCCTCTTGGTGGAGGGATGCAAATCATAATCATTTGATTGTCTTTGTATCTAACTTTTCCTTTGATGACTCATTACAGGTTTATTATGGCTCCCTACAGTTTGATACTTCTACTGAGCTGGCCTCCTCTAACCTAGTGGATCCAATCCCGCCTCTTGTTATTGATGGGTTCACCTCTAGCTACATAAACCCTTCTCTGATTGTTGTTTCTCATGGTTTATGTCAACCCTAGGTTGTTGAGATACAATATTGTCAACACTTTGTTCCTATTGTTGATTCTCTCTTGAAGATGGCTTTTCCACCTTCCCCTTGTGGTGGGGACCCTACTACAAGTATCACCTGAATGGTTGTCCATAGGAAAAGAAAAAATATTCTACAAAATCTCACTCTCCTCCCCATGTGGTGGGTGAGTTGTCTACCCATTCTTGATGGGGATAAGAATTCGTGTTGCAAATCTGTTGTTAATGGTCTTTCTTGACCTTGTTGTAAATATTTATTTTGGATAGCCATTAGGCAGTTGTGGTGTAAGGGTTAGTCGCCTTGCTAGACTACTTTAATAATAAAAACCATAGTGGTGTTGCAGCCCATTTTAATTAAGTAAATAATATTTTATTAAACATTTAAATTTTTAGTTTTATTTTGGGTAAAAAGAAAAATTGTCTTTAAACATTTAAATTTTGAATATTTCAATTTGATTTGATTAAAATGGGTTATCATTTAATAAGAGATATTAAGATAATTGTTGGTTCATTTTATGGGTATTAGCAAGACCAATGTGTTAATTTTGTTTTTATAATTGTGATAGATAAGTTTACACACCACTAGGGAGAGAACATCGTTGAAGAGAGGGAGCCTAGCAACTTTCAAACAGAAGGTTGTGATGGGACAAACAAATTTAAAAAATCATTCATTGTCTTTTAATTATTGAAGGTGATTAAATGCATCTATATTATTTTGAATGTTTGAGAAAAATACAATTTAAGCACCTCATTTGAGTTCGAAATAAAAATATTAATAATATGAAAATCATTTCTAATTTATTTTCTTAATAATAAATCTTCATTTTTTTAAAAATTGTTATATATTTTATTATTTTAATATTATGAAGGTCCTTACAAGTGGCATATATGTTGAAAATAACACCTCTTATTGATGCAAGTAGTGACAAGGTGTTTTCTCCATTGATTGATTTAATATCTATTGTATGATTGATACAATTCATTAGGTAAGATTTCCTTTTTCCATTGGTTTCTTATATTAAATTATCTTTAGATGATGAAATTCTCTTTGAACCAATTCCTTAATTGGCTTGATTCAATTAATCATGTGGTTGTCTTTCATATAACCTGGCTATTCATATTAATTTTAATCACATGTCCACTTGTTGAACAAAAAGTTCAATATCAAATATTTAAACATCTTGTCATGCATCCAACTTGGGCATAGCTCGTGAATCTTATATTTACGTATTATCATCAACAACGTAATCTTCAAACTTACCATCATCAACATCAATAATATTGAAAGAATGGTATGCATGCCATGCATTATCCTAGCTCCATCATCCTATAATTTTTATTTAATACTTATGTGAGGAGAATGTTACCACATAGGTAAGGATTTAAAATGTGTCATTACATAATGGAAAAATTTAGTCTAATTGGTGAGGGAGATAAATATTTTTTATTTATATTCATTGAACATAAGAGGGTATTCTTTAGAGTCCATTGAAATATAAATACAAGACCCTTACAACCACACTTGGAGTGGCAGTAGACGAACAATATAATAGTTGCATGCACGAGACCTTACAAAAATATGATATAATAGATTAATGGATAGATAAAATATGCACAAAATAAGTAGAATGAGTTGGAACACCTACATGATAAAGTCTACTTCAATAATCCATAATTCAAGAAAATGAACCTATACAGTGTATTAGAAAGATCAACTAAAAATACATCTTGATACTATATCACATGTCCCTATGTGAACCAAAAGCTATTACAATATCAAATCAACAATTGTGACCTCATAAAAAAGTATATCATACCTATCTCTTGAGTAAACCCTTATAGTCATGGAGACACTTTTGTAGAGATCCCAATGTACAACACCTTCTACCATTGAATTGTAGCATTGTGTTAACATAAGTAAAGTAAACATCAATACCAAGGATTGATGTCCTAAAATCATCATGATCAATGGAGAATGCCTCTATAATAGGGTCATTCTCGGTAACATATAAAATGGTTATCAATGGTAGACCACCAAATTACACATACATTAGAAGACCCAAAATCCAATCCTTAGGCCAAATCTGATTTGGAAGACCTAAAAGGATGAAGAGATACAAATGCAAGACCTAGCTAGAAGGTTGATTTAGGGTATTCCTTATTTGGATAGGAAAAGAATATTGCAAGGGATATATGATAAATATTAAGGAAGTGATTACCAACAAGATACAATAGTAGATCTAATCTAATATATCAAATTAGATGTAAGACATAAAAGTAGGACTGTGTGTACCTAAAAATTAGAGAATAAGAAAGGTATTCAGAGACTGATTTTTTATCTCATGAAGTCCCGAAAGAGTCTGATTTCTGAACTAGGCAATCTGCAACCCGCAAACTTGAGATCTGCAACTTTCTGCTCTACTCTAGGAGCATATCGAAAGTGGTTGACCTATACGCAAGTATAGGTTGAAGGTTTGACCTATACATAAATATGGTCAATACTAGAAAAATAAAAGTTGATCTAGGAAACTCTTCTAATTATCTTTTCGGCTATGTAATAGGATTTGCACTCACAATACCCGAATATAGGTCAAAGGTTCACCCTATACTCAATATTGTCAGAATTTGGAATAAAAATTTGATCTGGAAAGGTCTTTGAATTGGGTCCTCAGATGTGATGTCCCTGATTTAGCAGGTGGTTGGGGACATAATTGTTAGCCCATCATTGCAACCCTCATAGGCTAATATCTAGATTTGGGGGTCTCTGAGTGAGTACTTACTATTTTTAGTAAGTCTCCCTTTTCTGGCAGGGTGTCTAAGTAGATGTTGACTATACAGCTAATCAGAGTGGGATTGGAGTAAGTGGCATTAATTAATTGACTTATCTTAATTGATTATTGTCTTGAGCTTATATTATGTTAAATTATTAATTATTTAATGATATTATAATGTCTTAAGTTTGGGATTTTTAATGGAAGAAGGAAGGGTTTTATATTTGAAAGAACTTTATTTTATGCCAAACTTAATGAAGTCTACTGGTTTAAGTTATGAAAGGCTTCATCTTGAAGCTCAATTTTTGAGCCTTATTGGAGAAGATTCAAACTTTATATATATTTCTTTCAAAATTCTTCTTCATCATCTTTGAAAAACATTAAAAATTTATGATTTTCTGGAGATTGAGATAAGGGTTTTGAGTTAAATTCTACAGAAGAATTGTTAATTATTCTTTGTTGTTGGCATTTAGAGCTGGAGATTAGGCGCCAATGATTTGTGTTCCTTGGTGATCAAATTGCATTGAGCAGTGATTGGTTTTTATCATGAAATTTGTTTTGATGTTGTGAGGGCATGTCATGGGGTATATTAAAAGGTTGTTGATGATACAAGTCCAGCATGCGAGAGCAGCTAATGGCACAAAAGGGGTTGTGGATATTCTGTGGGATAACAACAATGAAGCGTATCTACTTGCTTCATCTCAACGCCATCATTTAGCTACAATACTTACCAAACTGTCTCTATCCTTAAGGAAATCATGGATTGAAATCATAGGTTCTAACTTGAACATTTTTTTCCCTCTATGAATGTTTTATATTAATAATAATAAATGTGTTGTTTTCAAAATCGGGTTTTGATAAGTGAAATTTCAGAATTGTTTTTAAATTTGGATTTAATTTGTAATACAAATTAAAATTTGGAAGAGATATCAAAAAAAAAGAACTATACTTGTATTTTTGGAAAATTACAAAAAAAATTAGAATTCCAGAATTACTTCACAGTCAATTTGAAGAATTAAGCCAAGAAGGCTCATTACAGTGGTATTAGAGCTTTCACCTCACCAGCCTACAGGGGAATTGGACTTAGATAATGGAAGGTGACAAGTATAGACAGGGTTGTCATTACACATGCAGGGGTAGGAATTCACCACCACCTGGCGATCAAGAACAAGGGAATTTGGGAGATAGGATCCTGAGGAAGATAGGTAATGATGATGATAGAGAATCTACTATGGTATTCAAAAATATTGCTCGCAGTCAGCAAGAGTTGGTAGCTGGCCAACAACAGATGGCTACAGTCTTGCAGAATCTTTAAGCTAACTTGCAGTGTATTACCTTGCCTCGAGATTAGGCCAGGGTCAGATATCTTAGAAGTATCTCAGCTAGTTCGCACAGGTCTAGAATTGACTTGATAGGTACACAAGATAGGCCTTTATGTCCTACCTTCTTAAGACCAGAGATAGATACTATTAGTTTTGATGATGAGGCTTCCTTTACTGATGATATATTGGTGTTACACACTGAGTGGGATGCTTAACCTCATGAACTAAAGAAACACCTTAACTTAGATAGATTCATGACTCGGAAGAGAGAACGCTCTAAAGGAAGATCAGATGGTCAAAAAAGAAATATAAATTGTGAAATTAAGAAAGCAACCATAAAATTGACTCTAACACATTTTGATGGGAGTGGCAAGATCATAGCTAGATCTTGGATTCACAAGTTGGATACATATTTTTCTTTACGTCCTATGTCTGAAGAGGATGCCATTTGGTTTGTTGTTTTTCACCTTGATGGTATAGCCCATGATTGGTGGTACCATGGGTTGGTATCCTTACACCATGATCAGATTGTGACCTATCAAGAATTTGTGGATGAGTTAGTGGAGAGATTTGATGGGAAGGACTCAAATTCCTATTTTAGGGAGCTAGCACTAGTCAAATAGATAGGTAGCTTTGAGGATTTTATTGGTGAATTTTAGAAAGTCTCAGTTATGGTTTATGAAATTTTAGAGAGGAGGCATGCTATGTTGTTCATTGAGGGGTTAATGGAACCTCTTAGGGGTTGGGTCAAGTCATTTGACCCTACATCATTATAGTTGGTAATGAAAAAGGCTAGAGACTTGGATTTTTCAGCTCCATGCAACAAATTCCCTCCAATACCACCAAATTCTCCTTATGATAACAAAGTTGCTCCAAAAAGAAATGAAGGACTAAATTTCAAGAAACCAATGACAAGACCTTTAGATCTTGAAATACTTAGAGATTTGAGGAGAAGGAGATTGTGTTTCTACTGTAGAGTCCTTATGATGAGAAACATGAATTTCCATTGAAGCCTAAAGGTATAAATAGGCTTATGGAGTAGTATTATGAATATGAATGTAATTCTAATTTTGAAGAGCAGCACGTTGATCCTAAAGAAGATGGTTTGGAAGAGGCAGTTAATAGTGAGAAGGTGGATGAGGAATCTCACCTCTAGGTTGTTTACCTCTCTAGTATGCAGAAAGAGGGATCTTTTAGGATAAGGGGCCTCTTAGCAGGGCAATGTGTCATTTCTTTGTTGAATACAGGTGCCACACATAATTTTATAGATTCACATTTGGTCTCAAGGAGAAGCATACAAACTAAGGAGTTTGAGGGCATTAGAGTGAAGGTGACTTATGGTTATACTTTGAAATGTGAGAGAATGATTCCAAATCTCCCAATTAAATTAAATAATTATGAATTCAAGGTTGATTTCTATATATGTCCTTGACATGGGAGGTACCAATTTAGTTTTGGGTATGAGTTGGTTACATTCTATTGAGGCTTTTTATCTCAACCTCAAAGATATGGAGATTAAGTTTGAAATAGATGGAAAGAAACACATACTCAAGGATATCAGGGAGGATAACTTAAGAAATATGTCACTTAGACGTATATAGTGTCTCATTTTCCATGATGTAGTTGAGTGGATAGCGGAGTATAGGATGTTACCCACACTTGAAAAGTCAAGGAAATCATCTTATCATCCTGACACATAGGAACTGAGAACTAAACACTCCAAAGTGTTTAGTGATTTACCACATGGAAGGCCACCTGAAATAGGTATTGAGCATATTATTGAGCTTGAGGAATGGACTAAGCCCATCATGATTACTCCTTATAGGCATCCCAAGCGCCTAAAGGATGAGATAGAGAAAATGATTCAGGAGCTGATTTCTATGGGACATATTAGGCCTAGTAAGTCTCCCTTTGCTTCTTCAGTTGTTCTGGTGAAGAAGAAGGATGGTACCCTTAGGATGTGCATTGACTACAGGATGTTGAATCGAATGACCATTAAGAACAGGTATCCTATTCCGTGCATTGAAGAGTTGATAGATGAGTTGCATGGGGCATGCGTCTTTTCTAAGATTGATTTGTGATTCGTTTATCATCAGATTCGGATGCAAGAAGAGGATATAGAGAAAAAATCTTTTAGATGTGAATGCGGACATTTTGATTTTTTAGTCATGCCTTTCAGGTTGACTAATACTCTAGCCACTTTCCAGTCTATCATGAACAGTTTCTTCCACAGTTAGTTGAGGAGATTTATTATGGTTTTCTTTGATGACATATTGATTTATAGCAAGACATGGGATTATCATCTTGCTCATTTGGATATTGTGTTGGATATTCTAGATAGGGCTTCCTTGTATGCTAAGGAGTCTAAATGTGCTTTGGGTATGACCAATTTTTTGTATCTTGGTCACATTATTAGTTCAGAGGGAGTGTGTATGGATCCAAATAAGGTCTGAGCTATTTTGGATTGGCCTGCTCCTAAGAGTTTGACATAGCTCAGAGGGTTCATTAGTTTGTGTGCCTTCTATCATAGGTTTTTGGTAGGTTCTCATGGCATGTAGCTCCTTTGACTGATTTGACCTATAAGGGTTCTTAGAGTGGACCTCTTAGGAATAGGAGTGTTTTGAGAAGTTCAAGTTGATCATGACATCATGCCCAGTTTTGGCATTGCCAGATTTCTCTAGGCATTTTGATTTGCATTGTGATGTTTCTGGTGAGGGCATTGTTGCGGTACTTTCCTGGGATCACTACCCTATTGTGTTTGAGAGAAGGAAGCTTAGGGTTCCTGAGAGGATCTTTAGTGTTTATGACAAGGAAATATTATCCATTATGCATGCTATGGCTAAATTTAGGCAGTATTTGGTTGGTAGTAAATTATACATCAAAACTAATCATAACAGCTTGAATTATTTCCTTGGGCAGCATGATCTCAATGAGAGATAGCAGAAGTGGGTTACTAAGAGATAGCCCTATGACTTTGATATTTCTTATATCAAGGGTACTCAGAATGTGGTTACCGATGCACTCTCTCAGAGGTCTCATTTGTGTGCCATGACAGGGATATCGGAGGATTGGAGGCATTTGATTGTTGTAGAATATGCTAGAGATCAGTGGGTTACTAGTTTTATTGATGGGACTATAGAGTAAAATAGGTATACACTTGTAAATGAGTTGATCATTTACAAGGAGCGAGTGTTGTTGGTTCAACGATAGAGTGTTAGATTGGTGGTGTTGAGAGCTTTCCATGATTCTCTCTTAGCAGGGCATCCTGGTTTTTTTAAAACCTATAGGCAGGTGTGGGAAAGGTTTACTTGGAAAGGCCTGAAGCATGAAGTGCAGCAGTATGTCTGAGAGTGTTTAGTGTGTCAGCAAAACAAATAGGGGCACACTTATCTAGCTGGTTTGTTGTAGCCATTACCCATTCCTGAACGGAAGTGGGAATGCATTTCTATGGATTTTATTGTGGGATTTCCTAAAGCTCAGGGTAGAGATTGTATTTATGTGGTAGTTGATCATCTTATGAAATATGCTCACTTTTTCTGATCACTACTACTTTTTCAGCGATGCAGGTTGCAGATTTATTCTTCCAGGGGGTATTCAGATTGCATGGTTTACCCCAGAATATAGTGAGTGACTGCAATAGCTTCTTTATGAGTCACTTTTGGAAGGATTTATTTAGATTGTGTGGGACAGAGTGGACTCCCAGTACTAGTTACCACCCTCAAACTGATGGACAGAATGAGATTGTTAATAAATGGGTGGAGGGCTATCTTTGTAACTATGTGTCTACTCAACAAAAGGCTTGGGTGAAGTGGATTTATTTATGTGAGTATTGTTATAATTTCACTCATCACATGTCTTTTCAGATGACTCCTTTCCAAGATCTTTATGGATATGATCCTTTGAGTTTCATGGATTTTCTTTTGAGTGATAGTAGAGTTCTGAGTGCAAGTGATTTTCTGCAAGACATTCAGCACATCATGGGGCCATTGCGAGACAATATTTAGATATTTAGAGAGCTTGGAAACAACAAAAGTAGTATGCTGATCAGATAAGGGTTTCCTACTCTTTCCAAGTTGGAGATATGGTTTATTTGATGTTGCATCCCTACAGGAAGTCATATATCTGGAAGAGTGGAGCTCAAAAGCTCAAGCCTCAATACTATGGACCTTTTCGTATTGTTAGACGGGTGGTAGAGGTTTCTTATGAGCTAGATTTTCCAGAGGACAGTAGAGTACATAATTTTTTTCATGTGTGGTGCCTCAAGAAGGCGTAGCTAGGAAGGCATATTGTTTGGTCCTCTCTTTTACCACCCCTAGATGATGAGGGGAAATTGGAGCTGATTCCTGAGGTTATACTAGAGACTCGAGAGAGGCATTTGTGACGTCAAGTTATTAGAGAATTATTGGTGAAGTGGCATGGTTTTCCTATTGAGGATGTCACTTGGGAATCAAAGGATATTCTTCATCACCCCATTTTTCTATTGCTTGAGGACAAGTAATCTTGGGCAGGGAGGCCTATGATGTCCCCGATTTAGCAGGTGCTTGGGGACATAATTGTTAGCCCATCATTGCGACCCTCATGGGCTAATATCTAGATTTGGGGGTCTCTGAGTGAGTACTTACTATTTTTAGTAAGCCTCCCTTTTGTCAATTGTTATTTCTGGCAGGGTGTCTAAGAAGATGTTGACTATGCAGTTAATCAGAGTGGGCTTGGAGTAAGTGGCATTAATTAATTGAGTAATCTTAATTGATTATTGTCTTGAGCTTATATTATGTTAAATCATTAATTATTTAATGATATTATAATGTCTTAAGTTTGGGATTTTTAATGGAAGAAGGAAGGAGTTTATATTTGAAATAAATTTATTTTATGCCAAACTTAATGAAGTCTATTGGTTTAAATTATGAAAAGTTTCCTCGTGAAGCTGGGCTTTCGAGCCTTATTGGAGAAGATTCAAACTTTATATATATTTCTTTGGAAAGACTTCTTCATCATATTTGAAAAACATTAAAAACTTATGATTTGTTGGAGATTGAGACAAGGGTTACGAGTTAAATTCTGTAATAGAATTTTTAATTCTTCTTTATTGTTGGCACTTAGAGCTGGAGATTAGGCGCCAATGATTTGTGTTCCTTGGTGATTGAATTGCATTGAGAAGTGATTCATTTTGATTATGAAATTGGTGTTGATGTTGTGAGGGCATGTCGTGGGGTGTATTAAAGGGTTGTGGTTGATACAAGTCTAGCGTGAGAGAGCAGCTAATGGCGTAGAAGGAGTCATGGATATTTCATGGGATAATAGCTATGAAGCATAGCAACTTGCTTTAGCCCAACACCATCATTCAGCTACAATACTTACCAAAATGTTGCTAACCTTAAGGAAATCATGGACTGAAATCAAAGGTTCTACCTTGAACATTTTTTCCCTCTATGAACACTATATATTAATTATATAAATGTGTTGTTTTCAAAATCAAGTTTTGATAAGTGAAAGTTCAGAATTTTTTTTTAATTTGGATTTACTTTGTAATGAAAATTAACATTTGGAAGAGATATAAAAAAAAAACTATACTTGTATTGTTGGAAAATTACAAAAAATCAGAATTCCAGAATTACTTCGCAGTCAATTTGAAGAATTGAGCCAGGCAGGATCATTACATTGGATCTGTATCTATATCTGCATTCTAAAACTCGTACCTACACACAAAAGAGAAGGGGAAATTTTTGTGGGGAGGGGCTTGCCTTGATCAAGCCATTGTTTAGAAATTAACCTTAAAATGTAATTGAAATTGCATGAGGAAATGTAATATATATTTGAAACATAAATTACCTTATAACTCAATGATGCAATGTCACTTTGAAGATGATCACAAGTGTTGATGCAATAGCTTGGACTCCATAAAAACCCAATAGGAAATCATGAAACTAAACCCTTCAAGGATGAATGTTGTAGCTTTCCACATTATTGGATTGAATAAGAAAGGGAAGAGGAAGAATTGAATGTATGAATTTAGATCTCCTCCCTTGATTACAAACTCATTTTCCTCCTATGGAGAAAGAACCTAGGTCTATAGAAGGAAATACTTGAACACTTGATGGAGGGTGTATGAATGCCTTCAATGGATGGATTCTTGCTTATGTGAAACTCCTTGAGTGCACAATAACTTACTTTCATGAAGATGTCTCTTGAATTGTAGGTATGTAATGGATCTAAAATGAGAGGGATAGGTCTCCTTTTATAGTGATTTCAGAGTCCAAATTTGCAAAGGTCAACTGTGCCAGGTGGGAAAATGAAAATACTTTTCATCGGGCCCAAAAGACACCAAAATTCAACCCCTGAGGTATAGGTTGAACCAACTTTGACCTATACCCAGAAGGTGTAAATTTTGAGGTAAAGTTGCGGGATTCAAGAGGTGTTAAGTGATTCAGAGAAAATGAAAAGATAAGTGGTAAAATCAAGCATAAACGCATCCAAATCTTTAAATTACCAAACATGGGACCTAATAGGTCCTAGAGGGAAAATAAATTATGTGAATGGATGAAATTTTAGGAAATATGCATAGAAATTATCTCATTCTTGAGTTTTGAATAAATAATATTGATTTCGAGGATGCAAAAGGGCTAGAAAGACGTGAAATCAATGTGGGAACCCATAAATGCTAAAATGGGGCTAAATATGAGCACATTACAAGGGTGCTTACTTTTTAAGATGATACGTGCCCAAAACTAACTGACCCCAAATTCATACTTTGGCATGCTTATATAACAATATAAAACAAAATTTAGCCTCATAAAATTGGAAAATTTGACACAATTCCAATTTTATAAATAAGGAAAATAACGCTTGTACACGAAGAAAATTTGCATTAAATGAGGCAAACACTTTAGTTTTAATTCACAATCTTATAATAGCCTCATCTTCTAAAGTTTCAAAGTACTCCAAACAATCAAACTCCTAAATAGTAAGCATCATAGTCATAGGATATCCTTTCTAAAAAGTGAAGAGGCACAAAACAATATGAAATGGGATTATTTGAGAATGGGTGAGTATCAATATCGTCATACACCTCTAAAAATTTTGTCCAAAGAGCATGACACTCAAAATCAACAATAACCTTCAATATGTCATCATCTACATGCAAAGTAATAACTCTTAATTCATGATCCCTTTTACAATTCCAAGAAAAAATCTTAATTGGTGTACTGAGAGGGGGAATAGAACCATACAAATGTGGCAAAAAATGAAGACAACAAAGATATTTTTGGATGTCATATTGTTATTTATAGTTTTCACATTTTACAATTATCAAAGAAGAATGAAATGAAAAATCTATTACAAAGTATGATATTTCTCCAAAATTACAAAGATAGAAACCCTTAATAGCATAAAGAAACTCCCAAATATGATAAATGTTTCTTATCAAGCCTTCCCTAAAAGATAAACCCTCTCTAAGAGACAATATGTCCAAGTAATTAGTCATAGTACCATACAATAAATAATAGAATAAAATATACCTAGGGATGAATCTAAAAACATGCACGGGAACAATGATAGAGCTCCTCAATACCATTCCAACATCAAAAAAATACAAAAACTATAGATCGTGGAAAAGATTTATGAGTTGGAGATCCAAAATGGAAAATATGAAGTCAATGAGTAATAAAACTTACCTGCAAAAAAATTTAGAAAATTTACCTACAACGTTATAAAGTGCACAGAACCATCTTTCCAATGGGATATCATTTACAAAATTTTGATACTCAAGTGATATGTTGTGCTCATTTAAAAAAGATTCCCAATTTAGGTTATAGAGGGCCAAATTTAAGTGCTCATGACTCAAATTCAAGTGGCCTTGTACAACCTGAGTTGGCCCTCACAACCTAAGTTATCCTAGTGGTGGAGAACTTATGCTCTTGAAAGAGAGGTCAGAAGTTCAAATCCTACAAGGGGGTAGGGTATGTACGCCTTGTTTGTAGCATAGTTAGGTGTCTCCCACAAGGAGTGCGGGGTAGTCTCATATTATTGTCACATATGTAGACCCAAAAACATATGGCTAGTATTAAGGACTATAAAAGGATATTTCCTTTCCTTTTTGGGATAAGTGACTTGTCATCCATGTGACCGCAGTGCGTGGAGTTGAGAAAAAAATGTTGTCATCAAGGGTGATGGTGTCACTTTGTAGGTGATTAGCTTGTAGACTCACATGACCTCATGTAGAGGTAATAAGTGCTTGAAATTTTAAACAAATTTCTTAAATAAAAAGATTAAAATTTAAAATTTAATACTGATATCACATTACCATAGAGCTGAACTAGAAATGACGAATGGTGTAGAGATATATTTTAGCAGACATAGAATGATGTAGGGCTGCGCAAACACAGGAAAACATTCCTTGCAAATATGTCAATTTGATGCTAACTTGACTAACTATTTGATTGAATAGATGAGATGGTCATATTGTGTGGACCATATGGCCAAGTACAAATCTGTATAGCTAAAAAATAGCAAAAGTTTTCTCTGATGCCTCAAGTGACAGTATCAAAATTTGATAGTTCCTAAGGTTTTTGGGCCTTCTAGATGTAATGGCAGGGTCTTTTTTGGCCCAAGATACTCTAAAAATTCAGCTACCTTCCAAATTTGGTGACGTCTAACTTAAAGCCTTTGTAACTTTGACAAAAAAATGTCAAGATTTAGATGGAAAAATTATAATACTAACTTTATTAGATGCCTTAGACCTAATGGTTGTGTGCTAAAAATGTGTCACACTTCTATGAATCATTGTATCCAAGATTTCTCAAGAATGAGATCTTGAATGGCGACTCATAGCTCTCTATTCATGGAGTGCAAGGGTTTGTAATGGAGGCCCTCAAATTGACCTAGTTTGTGCCCATGCAAGTACACCATAAAACAAGAGATTCAAAGAGGAAAAGCAAGAGTGCTAGTCTCCATGATCATCAAGTATGCATACAAATGAAATCTATTTTGTGATAACAATGCAAGAAAGGAAATTAATCTATATGATAACAATGCATGATTATTCTATGAAAGGAAATACAAATGCAAGATTAATCTATGAAAGGAAACATGAATCTAATCTAACATGCAAGTGCAAAATTAATCTAAATGGATTGTCATGGGGCATGAAAGAAGAAGACAAGAAGAGAGAAGTTGCAATATCCAAGCTCAAGTGCTCAAAATCTCCTCCAAAATTGCTCTCCAAACCTGCAGCATAACAATAGAATAAAATCTTGATTATTGATTATCCAAATGAGAAGGAAAGGTTTCCTTATAAAGAGCAATGGACGGTAGAGATTAAGAGGTTAAAAGAAAATAAGCAATGGTGGAGATTAAATCTTGGTTGATCCATGTGCTCATATCTTCAAAAGGCAAAATCAAAGGTTATGATTAAGAGGCAAAACGCCCACCACTTAGGAAGATGTGTAGAAAAAGGAACTTTATTTATTTTTATTTAATTTATTTCCTTTTTCAACAAAGAGGAATTTAAGTTGGAGTTTTAATTAATTAAAAGAGGGATTTTCTTTTAATTAAATAAGATTATTTAATTTAATTAAAAGGGATATTTTAATTTAATGAGATAATATTATTTAATTAAGAGAGATTTTAATTAAATAAGATAAGATTATTTAATTAAAAAGGAATTTTATTAAATAAGATTATTTTATTTAATAAAAAGGAATTGTTTTCTTTTAATTAAATAAGATAATTGATGAAATGATCAAACCTTAGGAAATATTGAAATAATTTAATTAATTACGATTTGATCAAGGAAATTGATTTGAATTGAAAATGTAGCAAAGCATTGATTCAGGGATTTGATAAATTGATAAATGGGGGCCCATAATCTAGGTGACCATTTTAGGGTGCATACAATGGTGAGCTCATATCTCCTCCAAAATACTCCAAAAATAACCTACGATAAAAATCCACAAAGAGGCAAACCCCAAATCTAGTGGTGTTTTTCAAGTTTTTCTGATTCTTTGAGTTGGTGTATGATGCAAGAGAAATGCATACTCAACTTTACTAAAAATGACAAAGCTCTTTCATCTGGAAATACCTCTACCCTTAGAATTGATAAGGGTTTTGTATGGCAATGGCTTTGATACCATGTAGGGGCTACAAATTCTAAGATCATCTTCAAAAATAAAGATGCCTTCCACAAGAGAGTATGCAGGAAAATAAGTTTTTTGAGTCTAGGAAATTGTAAATGGAGAAACAACATCATAAAACATCTTGTGGCATTCTTGTTCACATTGCAAATAAAAAATTGTGACTTAAAGGCCAATATAAACATGAAAAAAATGAACAAAAAATTTAGTTAACTTCATACATTAACAAATAGAACCATTAATATCCAAGGTCCAAGATTTTTTTGTTATTTTAGACCTTTCCGAATGTCTCCAGCAATCATTATTTTTGCTCGAGAAAAAATTTTGAACCCTATGACTTATGCACCTGCTAATGGAGCATATGTATTTCCCCTCATGGGTTTGGGTGTTTCTTATATAATTTTTTCTTCTCGTCTAGGCTCTACAACGGTCACAGGGCCTAGAGCTCAAGGTTTTCCTACATCTATGTTCATTGTGGGTGGGTCCACGTTTCTTGACGAGGCAATGGATGCCAATCTACTAGTTTCTTCTGATGCAGTGCCCACTAGTAGGGTTGTGAATGATGGAGGACGCAAGCCTCTTTCTACTATTGGTGGATAGAGTTTTGCTTGTGTTTCCAAATCTGCAACTCTTCATCCAAAGGTATAATCTTGACCTCTAGCTTGTGCAAGACCTCCCCTGTAGTGGTGTGTAGTCAGGACATGGTTTAAAATGTAGATTACTTCCAATGTTGCGGGTTAGTGTGTAGATTTTTTGGTTTCTGGCCTTCTCTATCTAATTTGCATCATTGGGTAATAGACTATTGGAGACCTTTGGTTTCAGATACCATTAAGCTTTTCCCTTGTGCTAAGTGATTTTTTGTTGTTATTTTTCCTTCCTCTTTGTAATGGGATCTAATGATGAGTATGTTGTAGGCTTGGGGAATCACTCTCTTTCGGCTAAAACCTAGGTTGTCTCCTTCAACCCTCTAACTAAACCTCTTAGTGTGTGCCCTATGTGGGTTTGCCTTCTCAATCTTCCCCTTCATTTTTGGGAGAACTCTTATTTTGAGGCCATCATGAAGTCTATAGGTCCTTTTCTAAAGGTGGATGATACTACAGCTGCCATGGGTCTTTCCATCTTTGCATGCATTATGGTTGACATTGATATCTCCATACCTCTCCCTAGAGATGTGGTTCTCATGGTGGGGGAAAGGTCATGGACTCAATCGGTAGATTATGAGGGCCTCCCATTTTGGTATTGCCAGTTCTTTGTTAGTAATAATTGAGAGGGGGGGGTGAATCAGTGGCCTCAAAAATTTATCCAATTAAACTTTAATCCACAATCAATATACCTCAGATTATTAAGTTTGTACAATATGTATGCCTTTGAAATACTTGAAATAAATACCTGTCTGTCGGTTTACCTTGTCTATCCTTATTCTCCTTGATTACTGATAAGTAGTAAAACTTATTTATCGATACTCAGTAAATATGCAAAGTATACCAATCAATCCATAAATGTATATGTGAAATGTAAAACAATAAAGTAATAAACCATACACACATATAACACATGGATTTTAACGTGGAAACCCTGTTAAGGGAAAAACCACTGGGACCGGTACCCTAAATTTTCACTCTTCTAAAGTGAGCCCTATTAGGGGCCAACCCTGTTAAAGGTTACAAACAAACGGTTAAGTGCGACCTTGTTAGCAGATTTTTATACATAAGTTGTCACTTAGTATCTGGCATCTATGCTACCATCCTTGAATCAGCCTCTAGACTGTCAATAGGCTTTATGCTAATCTTACTACCATCCTTGAATCAGCCTCCTTCTTAGACTTTCAATAGGCTTTAGGTAAGACCGATGCTACTATCATGAGTCAACCTTTTTGGTAATCTGTTAGGATATACCTCAATTATAGAAGATGGTTAAGTCTTGCTCTGTTAAGAGACTTAATGCTTCAATGGTTAGACTGAAACACAATGACCTGTTTCTAATGCAACTTTGAATTGCAGATATTCAGATCTATTTACGTACAATACCTTTCTGATCAATGTATCAATTCAATTCCTTTGTACTTAACTCTTTGTGCTTCACTGTGTGTCGGTGTCTACAGAATTCTTTAGCTCTCCCTTAGCTTGATTGATCAGGACTGCATGAAGTTTAACCTTCATCAGTTTCTCTTCAGCATCTTCTTTCAATTCACTCCCCCGTGTTTTTGATTTCTTACAGAAATTAATTATGCTTGTCTCTTATATAGACATAATATTCCTTAATTCTAGGTTCTTGATTCTTGATTCTTGGCATGAAAAACAATCCATCCAAATTGATTTACGGCTTTAACTCCTGATTTATCTCGTAGTTATCTTCTTGCCAACTGTATAAATCATCTTTAAATCACTTACTTAACTGTGGTCAAATAAAACATCCAGTTAAGTCTATCCTTCAACTCTGCTAGCTAGACATTTTTTCATTTTTCGATCTCTATGTTTTGTCAGTCAATTCTGCAGTTCGTCGCCAGTGAAAACTGCCAGTTTCGTCAGTGCAACTTCAGTTAGCTTTGGGATCTCCGTCCGTCGGGCATCATTGGATCTTGCTCATCGGGAAACACTATTTTTAGCTCATCGGGCATCCTATGATTCTGCTTCATCGAGAAACACTGTCTTCTGCTCGTCGGGCATCACTGTGACTTTATCTCTGTCTTTACCGATGGTGTGCACTCCACCGGTGTAGTCTGTCACTTTGTGAATACTTCACTTTTATGCATTGTTGAAAGCATAACCTCTATTCCATTGATTCTCTGAAGTCTTTGGCATTATGTATATGACCATACAAATGATATCAAGTTGACATCAATGACAATACAAACCATTAACTAATTTAATGTCTTGCATCATCTTCAACTTAACATTATCAAACATTCAATCAGTTACATGTCATCAATCTCTCCCTTTGGCATTGATGGCAACATGCTATATTATCATACTATACTATTTCTAATACAACATGAAATACAATTGTTGAGATTCATCAAATTACCAAACAGATTATTTTGATAACCGAAAAAAATGTCTAACCGTCGGTAAGCTCTGTGTAAGCTTAGATTTGATTCTTGCAGCTTTTCTGTTTCTTCTTCTGATGTGTTGTGTCCTCTTTCTGTGTCAATTTCTCTCTCTTGATTGTTCTTCTTTGATGTCTCTGTCTTTTGTTTGCAACTTTGATACAAATTCTCTCCCTATGGATATGATCTCTCCCTGTTTGGAGTAATCTGATAATGAATATTTTATGATGATAATATGAATACATTCTCTCCCTTTGACAACAATGCCAAACAAATATTTTACAAATATCTGACATTCTGTCAAACAATTTCTTCTATCCATAATATATTCCTTGAATTTCCCTTATCCATC
>MU227658.1:4941466-4959214 GCA_018584345.1 Thuja plicata
CACTTAGTATCTGGCATCTATGCTACCATCCTTGAATCAGCCTCTAGACTGTCAATAGGCTTTATGCTAATCTTACTACCATCCTTGAATCAACCTCCTTCTTAGACTGTCAATAGGCTTTAGGTAATACCGATGCTACTATCATGAGTCAACCTTTTTGGTAATCTATTAGGATATACCTCAATTATAGAAGACGGTTAAGTCTTGCTCTGTTAAGAGACTTAATGCTTCAATGGTTAAATTGAAACACAATGACCTGTTTCTAATGCAACTTTGAATTGCAGATATTCAAATCTATTTACATACAATACCTTTCTTATCAATGTATCAATTCAATTCCTTTGTACTTAACTCTTTCTGCTCTATGATTTTGTGCTTCACTGTGTGTCGGTGTCTGCAGAATTCTTTAGCTCTCCCTTAGCTTGATTGATTAGGACTGCATGAAGTTTAACCTTCATCAGTTTCTCTTTAGCATCTTCTTTCAATTCACTCCCCCGTGTTTATGATTGCTTATGGAAATGAATTATGCTTGTCTCTTATATAGACATGATATTCCTTAATTCTAGGTTCTTGATTCTTGATTCTTGGCATGAAAAACAATCTAGCCAAATTGATTTACGGCTTTAACTCCTGATTTATCTCATAGTTATCTTCTTTCCAACTGTATAAATCATCTTTAAATCACTTACTTAGTTGTGGTCGAATAAAACAAATAAAACAACCAGTTAAGTATATCCTTAAGCTCTGCCAGCTAGATATTTTGTCATTTTCTGATCTCTTTGTTATGTCGGTCAATTCTGCAGTTCATCGCCGGTGACAACTGCCAGTTCCGTCGATGCAACTTTAGTTAGCTTCAGGATCTCCGTCCGTTGGGCATCATTGGATCTTTCTCATTGGGCAACATTGTTTTTAGCTCGTCAGGCATCCTATGATTTGTCTTCGTCAGGCAACACTGTCTTCTGCTCGTCGGGCATCACTGTGACTTTATCTCTGTCTTTACCGATGGTGTGCACCCCACCGGTGTAGTCTGTCACTTGGTGAATACTTGACTTTTATGCATTGATGAAAGCATAACCTCTGTTATATCGATTCTCTAAAGTCTTCGGCATTATGTATATGACCATATAGATGATATCAAGTTGACATCAATGACAATACAAACCATTAACTGATTTAATGTCTTGCATCATCTTCAACTTAACATTATCAAACATTCAATCAGTTACATGTCATCATTCTTCTCTACAGGTCACTTGGAAACTGATTATTCTCTCTTGCGTCATAAGGGTATTTCCACTTGGTGGAAGGACACTAATGATGAACATTTAAGTATCTCAACTTCTGATTCTTCCTTTGACAATATATCGCAGACTTATGACGACTTCATTGTGGATTATGCTCCTATTACATATCTGGATGACACTCGTGCTACAAATCTGGCCTCTACAACCCATGTGCCTCCTCTTACTACTAGTGTAGTCCTCTTTGGTCATGTATTCCCTTTTCCATCTTCTACTCCTTCTCTTATCCAATCTTTGACTGATGATGTGCAATCTTCTTAGCACTCTACCCCTTATGTTAAAAATCATTTTAATGGGGTTTCACCACTTCCCCCTTGCGATAGGGATCCTAGTGATAGTATCACCTGGACAAATGTTTGATAGCATAGAAAAATAATTCTTTAGCCTCTCACTCACCTCCCCACACTGTGGGTGACTTGTCTACCCACTCTTGAGGTGGGTTACTAACTTTCATGTTAGTGTGTGATTCTTGGCCTTATTTGTAACAGCTAGCACCTTTGTTACTGTGTTGTTGATTTCTTTTATTTCCTTTGGACTATGGTTGTGTAAGGGTCAACACCCTTGTTATGTTGTTGATTTTAATAAAAATAAATAAAACCATGAGGGAAACAATAAAATCACTCGGGCCCAAGTAGCTTATTATCATAAACATAGTCCAAACAAGTGGCATTAAATGATCTCAAATGAATCATATGGCTCTCTTTACAATTATAAATCTCAAATCATGAGTCCATAAAACATATTATAAAAGGATAATTAATGATCTCATGAGAATACAAAGCATCCTTAAGCTCACTCATTGTGTCCTTATTATAAGGAGGTAAGATCTTAACCTTGTTTTGCATCTTTATCAAGTTTTTTTAATAGTACTATCAATATTGGATGGATGTTGGGGGTAATTATGGTAATAGGAATATATGTAGGAATGTGGGAGATGATAGGCTGTTTTGTAAATGGGTTGGGCATGGAAAAGGAATATGTGATGATGTAGAAGCTAAGGTGGGTTAGATTTGAGAGTTTGGAAGGGTATTAGGTGTGTATGATAGCTATTAGAATGGATGAGAAGTGGAATAAGGAGAATGAATATTTGGCATGCCAATGTGAGAGGAAGGCTATGTTCAGTGACAATAGAAGTGGGTACTTGGGAGGGTGAGGGAAGAGACACACCATTAAGAGAACTTGATTCTTTTAACCTTTAGCAAATACTTCTTAAATATTTATATTCCTATTGATTGGTCATTAGCAAATTATTAACATCTACTAGGCTCAAAGGATTGGCATTATTATCAATATTAGCAAATCGCCCCTAACAATCTATGAGGTAAGAGAAATTTATTACATATCCATTTTTTAAGTAGAGCCCCGTGATCAAATAAATATTCCCTATTTGAAAAATTGTGTACAAATCTTATACATGTTCGACAATTCGTTTCATAACAATGGCAAGGTTTAACCTAGGGCTAATCTTTAGTGGAAAGTGACAAGTAGATTAAGATCTTGGCATACACTCAAATGATGAAATAAATTAAAATAATACAAACCAAATAGCATTTAAATCTGATATAGAAATCAAAATATTATAAATGGTAGATCTAAAAAAATTATAAATGGTAGATCTAAAAGAATTAAAAAAGTCAAGCACATCCCAAGAGGAAATGAAGTTCAATAAGTCAAATTCGCCAAATAGGGGGATAAAAGAAACCGTAAACCTTCCCATATTTAATTTTATGGTAATATGAAGAAGTAAAGAGGACGGATAATTTACCATTCTAGACTAACAAAGATGATTGTTAGTTAACTACACCCTAGATTAACATAAAGAGCTATATCAAATAGAAGACAAGCATATGCCCAACTAAAATGCATAGGGTTAGGATATGGATTAGATTCTTTAATGGATAAGAAATAATTAGGTGTAACTATTTAGGAAGTAAAACAAACCAGGTCCTCCTAGAAAAAAAAATTTCTAATTGGTCAAGTTTACCAAATAAAGAGGAATAAAAAATACTATGGGGCTTCCTTATTTAATTTTATTCTTATTTAAGGAATTAAATATGTTTGTTAATTAACATCTTACACTAATATAAACAAGTGCCACGTAGTGGCTAAGTATTTGCCTATAAGTAATTATTGTTGACCCAGATAGGGGAAGGAGTTGTGATGAGCAAGTGCAGGACACACTTTCCATTATGTCCCCCACGAGGATGTTGATCCCCTTCCTGGGGAATCTCCCAGAGATTGATGAGCTTATGGAAGATGCAGAACTTGCTTACCGGGATGAGCTTGGGCTCTCTGAACAGCGTACTATTTCTCAATCCCAGGCCAAAAAATGCAATGCTAATGGAAGTTCACACAAGAGAGGTAGAAAAAGCATATAGCAGCTTCTAGAGGATGCTGGCAGCATGAAGGGTCAAACCCGTCTGAGATCCGGGAGGGACATAGTCCTTCTTGGGCAGCAATGAAGTTCCTTACATGGAATGTCACGGGCTGCAACGCCCCTGACAAAAGATGCCTGATCAAGAGAGCTCTGGATCAGGCGAAAGCAGATATTGTTTGTATTCAGGAAACCAAAATGGAAGATAAGGAGGTAGCAAAGGTGTTAGGAGTTAGACAGCGGTGGCCGGTTTTTTTTGTTGAGGCAGTTGGGGATTCCGGGGGCCTGGGGATACTGTGGAACCCCAGACTTCTTAAAGGCGAGCCCCTAATCAAGAAGAAGATTTGGCAAGCTCTTCGTTTCTCTTCCTTTATTGTTAAACTTTCAGGGGTTTTGATCAATGTTTACGAACCCACCAATTCTGATGAGAAAAAGGCAGTCTGGAAGGAGATTGGTCTTTTTATAGAAACATTGGGGAATGAATTTCGAATGGTAGTAGGATATTTCAATGCTACGCTCAGTTTGGCAGACAAACGAGGGGGGCCCGCACCTTAGGCCCAATTCAGACTGATTTCCAGAACTTTGTACAACACAATCAACTCTGGGAGGTCCCTGTCAAGGGGGGCCATTTCACGTGGACAAATAGAGGGAAAGTTTTTTCACACATTGCTTAGAAACTAGATAGGATTTTCTTGGTAGGAGAATGGTAGGCTTTTCCTATTGTGTTCGAAGGCAATATTCTGGGGTTGTCAGGATCCGACCACTATCCAGTGTCGATGGTGGTACAGCGGGATGGGATCTCGATCAAGTGTCCTTTTAAATTGGAGAAGATGTGGTTTCGGGCAGAAGGTTTTTAGGATTTGGTAGCCGAGTGGTGGCTTAATGGGCCTAGGGTTGAAGGCAATGTTGCCTATCAGTTCTTCTCTACACTTCGATACCTCAAGCAGAAATTGAAGGAATGGAACCACCTTCACTTTGGCAACATCTTCAAGGCAAGAGCAGAGGTTGAGGCAAATTTGTCTGCCCTAAATAGCAAGGTTTTGGAGCATGGGATGGATGAAGTAGATTTCCAAACCGAACAGAGCTTGATGGGAAAATACTCAGAAATCCTGAAAAAGGGAGGAGATGCATTACAAACAGAAATCAAGAGAGAACTGGCTATGAGAAGGGGACAGTAATACCAAATTCTTCCACAGTTCTTTGAAGGCAAGGCGGAACATAAACCGCATCATTTCCATTGAAGACAAGAACGGGGCCATCTTGGAAGACTCTGATAGTATTAACAAGGAAGTAGTCAATTTTTTCTCGTCACTTTGGCAAGAGGAATAGGCAGACAGGAAGGTAGCACAAGACAAGGTTCTGAGAATCATCCCAAACATTGTGTCAGAGGAGGATAACAGAATGCTTATGAACAAAATCACAATGGGGGAACTCAAGGCAGCAGTTTTTGGAATGGGTGGAGACAAGGCTCCAGGGTCGGATGGCTTTCAGGCCTTTTTTTACCAAAATTTCTTGGAGCTTCTCAAAGACGATTTGCTACTTGTGGTGGAGTCAAGAAGAGAGGATTTTATATTGAAAGGCTTCAATAACACCTTGATTGCCCTCATCTAGAAGAAAGGGCAGCCAGCAAGGTACGATGATTTTAGACCCATTTCCCTGTGTAATAATGTTTATAAAATTATCACAAAGGTTACTGCAAATAGATTAAAAACTCTCTTAGACTCTCTAATCTCCACGGAACAAAGTGGCTTCACTCCCAACCGAAGCATTGTGGATGGCATCATTGTGGCTCATGAGGTGATTCACACTGCCAGCAAGGGTAAGGAAAGGCACATGATGCTCAAATTAGACATCCTCAAAGCCTATGATAGAGTGGACAGGGGGTTTCTACTTGAAGTTATGAAGAGATTTGGCTTTGGGGAAAGCTAGCTGAAATGGATTAGAGGCATGATCTCAGATTTCAGAGTTTCGGTTCTCATCAATGGTAGCCCACAAGGCTTTTTTAGCACAAGTCGGGGCATCAGACAAGGCGACCCAATTTCCCCATTCTTATTTATCATCATGGTAGAGGTTTTGGGGAGATTAATCACCAAATATAGATTGGGTGGAGCTTGGAAAGGCATCCAGATTGTGAACAAGATACCTCCTACATCCCACTCTCAATTTGTGGATGACGCCTATTTTTTTGGTGTGGCTTCGATGGTCGAGGCCAAGGTGATGAAACAGGTGTTGAATGATTATAGCTTGGTGTCGGGATAGTCAGTAAACTGGGATAAGTCAGAAAGTTTTTCTTCAACACAGAACTAAGACTCCAAAGATCTATTGCTGGTCTTTTTGGCGTGAGGATTGGTAAACTCCCAGGGAAATTCCTTGGTACCCCTCTATTTGGTGACGTAGGGAGAGGACCAATCTAGAAAATGCTAGTGGAAGATTGCAGGGATAGAATGGACAGCTAGAAAGGACAGTGGCTCACACTATTTGGGAGGATCACCATGATTCGGGTTGTAATCTTGACGATGCCAATATACTCTATGGCATGCCTCAGAATTCCCAAAAAAGAGATTCAGTCGATTCAACGGAGCATGCAGAAATTTTTAGGGAACGGCTCACAGGATGGCGACAAGATCCCCCTTATGTCTTGGTCACAAGTGAGCAAACGAAAAGGTGGTGGAGGAGCGGGGGTGAGGGATTGGTTGCTCTTCAACACAGCCCTTGGAGCTAAGCTCATCTGGCAGATATTCAGCTCTGGGAAGCAGAGATGAGTTAAGATTTTGAGAGCCAAATACTTGGATAACCAGGAAGATGATTGGATCCTGACTATTGTGGATCCTCCGAGAGGTTTGGCCATTTGGAACTTCCTCCTTAGTTGCAGAGAACTAATCACCGACCATCTAACCTAGAAGATTGGGAATGGGAAGAAGGCAGACTTCTGGCATGACTCATGGGATGGGGGACAGGAACTGGCTTCCTCTGGGGTCCCCCAAAGAGTGATAGCACTGATGTAGCAACTGTGGGGTACCCGAGTTAGAGACTATATAGATAACCAGCCATCAGACATGGGCTGCCCAAGGAATTGGAAAGATCCCTCGACACTAGAAATCAGCAACGAAGACAAGGAATGCATGAGACAAATCCTGGATGAAAGAGAATTAATTGCATCTCCCTTGGAAGACCAGCTCATTTGGAGTGGCTCCAAAAGTGGCAACTATTCAGTGAAGCTCAGGTATCAGCTTTTGGAAGGGAACCACAACAAAATTGATTGGGAGATGAATCTGTATTGGAATAAGGAATGTCTACCCAAATTTGGCGTCTTCACATGGCTCACAAGCAATGGTAAAATCCTTACAGGTGCAAGACTTAAGCGCATGGGTTTCCAGGGACCTTTCGAATGCCCACTATGCAAGGAGGCCGAAGAAACGGTTGATCATCTTCTACTCCATTGTAGTTACTCTCAGGGAGTGTGGAACATGGCTAAAGCCAAATTGGACTGAGCTTGCCCTTTGACGGAAACCTTGGAAGGATGGCTGAAAGCATGGCCGAAGATGAATCAGGGGTCTATTTTTGGAGCAGCATGGAAGGTAATCCCATCAATAATGTTGTGGGAACTATGGAAGGAACAAAATAGGAGAATCTTCCAAGGAAAGGAAGAATTGCTTTCCATCTTCGGTCAGCGACTTGAAAGGGCCATAGCAGAGGTCATCTCTTCGTCTGCCTCCTCATCAAGCAAGCACAACCCTCCCTTTATGCAGTTTGACGCTCGGTTACAAGCCAAGATGCCCACTATCAAATTTCGGCTCGTTAATGGGCCTCCAAGGGTTACTCCTTGCCTGCGGAAGGATAGGTGTGCTTGGCAACCACTAGACGAAGGATGGATCAAAATTAATTTCGTCGGGACAAACAGAGGTAACCCGGGCACTTCTGGGTGTGGATGCATAGCACGGGATTATGAAGGCAACAAAGTAGCATTCACAGCGAAGAGGTTAGGAGATGGAACCAACAATGAGGCAGAGTGTGAAGCTGCAAAAGAGGCGACCTTATTGGGAGTAAAAATGGGCTTTCGAAAGGTGCACCTGGAAGGGGATTCTGAGATCATCATAAATGGGATCAAGAAAGGCAAACTGGAGTCATGGCATCTTAACAAGCATATTAAACAGATTAGGTGTTTTATGCTAGAGTTTGAGGACTTCCGGATTTCTCATGTGTATAGGGAGGCAAATGTGGTGGCCGATAAATTGGCCAACCTAGGAGCAAATAAACCCCTTGGGAATCATAATGTCATTCTCGAAGAATTCGCTCTCCTCAAAATGGATTAATTTGAAGTCGATTTCCATTGCTTTAAACCCACTTGTTTCCTTTGTTAAAGGGACTTTCAATAATTACCCCTGATCAAGTATACCCATGGGAGAGTAATGCCACACATGTGATAACCCGCACGCAGAAAGGAATTGATTGGCGTGTTTTCCAGACCCTTCTTGGGAATGCATTAAATTTGGAGAACGGCCTCATTTTGACATACTTGGAGTAGGGTTTGAGCAGAGCGGTCGACATGGAAGCAAATTTTACTTTGGAATCATGCAACCAAACGCAGTCTTACAAGGGAAACGTCACGGCCCAGCGTCTGAAGCGCATCTTTCCCTTTGAAGATCAGGAGGAGGTCGAACTTGGATATTGCCTCTTTGTTCGTTGCACTAGCTTTGTTGGTGGGGGAATCAAAGGAAGAGGTCCGCCAGGTCATAGAAGCAAGCATTGATCTGCAGTGGCTGCTGGGGGTGGACGAAATCATCAATAGGGCCGAGTTGGGGGTCGGGCTGGACATGGGTTTGGAGTCGTGGAGGCAAATTGGTGGTGGAGACAATTCCATGCAACCCCTGGTGGTCTGGTCGTCTGCTACCCCACAGGAAGTACACCTGCCAAAGGCCACCAAGGCTTGGTAGACTATGCTCACCTTTCTACAGGAGAACACTGGGGAGGAGAAGGTCGAACACAAGGGCTTTAGGAAGACGAACCCCAGAAAGAGTGTGCGCCCTCCTGGTGAACCTTTGAGGCATCAATTGGCCAGGGGTGGACGAAAAGTGGTTGGGGCATCCACAAGTGCAGGAACGTGGATTGATGAATCGTTGTTAGGTGAGGAGACTGCAAGTGGCACTGGAAAGCATTAGTTCTCGGTGGTAGATGCCCGTTCCATCCCCAATTTCACCAAGGAAGACGTTGCAGCCTGGTTTAAAGAGTGACGAGGCGGGGGTGGCCTACTGTGTGGCAGGGCGTATTCCAGGGTTTTTGCCTCTGTTTCAAAATAGCCCGAGTTGTTGATGCCTTTCTCTCTTATTTGCATCAACTTTATGTACAGGGGTATTAGTGGGCTCTCATGCTCTACCAATCTTTGTATGCACTGTATCTTTTTGGGGTGTTAATATCCTTTAGTCTATAGTATTATGACTATATGGTTAGGTGCTCGGGTAGGCAAGCAATGTGCATGTAATGCGGTAGCCAACCGGTTAATTGGCTTTATGATGTAATTTTCTTATATCAAAATCAATACAAAATATGTTACCGATCAAAAAAAAAATTATTTATGTAATAATTTTTACTCAACTTAATATATTTTTTTAAAAATAATTATTTAATATAAAATTTGTATAATGTATGAGACAATAATATGAAAAAATTCTTATGTTAAAATTCTTATTTTTAAAATAAATTATAGGTTTTTTTAATTTAATATAAAATAATCTACATAAATATTTGTATATTTATTATATAAAGCATATGTTAAATAAGTTTTATATTTTTTAATTCTATTTACTCAATAAGGTGAAAAGAAATTAGAATTTATTTAAAGGTCGATAGTGTCCCAAAAAATTGCATTATGGAAATAGTGTTTGCTAGAAATTCGTGTATAAGACCCCAAACTTATTAGCCAATAAGTGTCTAGCCTAACGGCAAATACTAATAATAGTGTCAAATACAAGACAAGTAGTTGATTGAAATGAGTAGAGTTAGAAAATGATTTCACAAAGCAAATGGAGTTGGTAAATAGCAATTGATTTGTTGTCGAAGTTATGAAATTGGGAATCACTTGCAAACTTCAAATAGGGAATAAGATTTGTATAATTTGGAGCATTTAGAATTATTGAAGTAGAGGAGTGAAATTTGGAGCATGTGACAAATATTAAATAAGGTTGTATATTTGGGATAGAATCGTGAACTTAAGAAGACAGGTAATTTGTATATTATAGTGTCTTCTTAAGTTCATGATTCTATCTCAAATATACAACCTTATTTAATATTTGTTACATGCTCCAAATTTCACTCCTCTACTTCAATAACTACAATAAGCCAAGGGAATGTTAATAAACACCTTTTACGAGTTTTCCAAATTTGGATTTACTTGACTTATCTTAATCAAAATCCTTTTGTAATAAGCATTCGTGATGACCAGTGACAACATAATTGAATGTTAAATAAAAAGTATACAATATAATAGTGTTCTTAATTTTAAGGTGCTCTTTGACTATAATGATGCTTGTAGTAAGATATTATTGTACGCTCTAAAGATTGCTATTAAAGTGTCTAATTTAAAAGTGTTATTAATAGTTTACAATTACATGTTCTTAGATTCTCAAATAATTGATCTATTAAAATGTTCTCTGAGTTGTTTTTCTAATTTGATAAACCTAAGTGTTAAAATTGTGTGTTTCACACTTTAGCCTATTAACAATGGTCAAATTTTGGAATAATGCAAACTCAAAAATTGTGAAATTAGGCATTGGTTATGGTGGATGGAATTGTACGAGCAATTTTCTTCATACAATTGAGTTGTGACAGCAATCCCATGTAGGGTTGCAAAGAGGGCTTTAAAGGATCAGAAATAGATCGGAACTGTTAGCGAAAAACTAACGAAAGAACTGGGTTAAGGCTGAGATATGTGAACTACCATGTTTAACATTCAAATTTAAGACTAAAACATCTTCATTAACAGATTAAAATAATCACAGAATAAGGAAAACAAGAGTTTATATACAATTTGTTTACTTTTTTATAGATTAAAAAAAATTACCAGCTGAGTGTGTTTCAATAGATGTTTTTGTGCTTCTTATTTAATGTTAAATATTTTTGACAATATTGTATTAATAATTGCAATTTTCAAGTTGTAAATGTAGATGATAACTATCTATGATTAAATGAAATGTATTCTTTTAATCTAAAAAGTAATAAACTTGTGTGATGTCACATCAGTGCACTAATAAAACATTACTTAGTGCATAAGTTTCAGTCTCACTTTAGTAAACAAGTCAAATGAAGCCACGCCAATGCACCAACAAAACATGAATTAACTCACGAGTATCAGTCTCACTTTTTTTAAGATTTTTTTGGACACCTAGGTAAAAAGCATGCTGATGTTACATTATATTTGAAGATGTGGCCTTAAAACTTTAACTATAAGCAAGGGAGTTGTCAAATATGCTGATGTTAAAAATTGTGAAATCTGAAATTTTCATATAGAATTTTGAGAAGGGCAAAATTAAGTTGCTCAACAACTAAATATTTTTTCTTACATACAAATATTTTAATACAGATTTAACGCTGCTTAAAATAATCAGTTACTAAATCTTCTTCCCTACCTACAAATATATTCCCCTACAGAATTAACACTCTGCCCAAAATATCTTATTTTTTAATAAATAAATTTTAAAAAATCTCCTCCCCTACATGCAAATATATTCCTTCAGAATTAACACTGCCCAAAATATCCAGTTCTATGGGATATATTATGTTTGTATTCTACAGCAAAAACACATAAATTCAGTTATAAGAGATTCAGACATAATTAAGTGGTCAGTCATGACATTAGAGTATTCCAATATGCAGAGCTTTTTGGGAAAGACAAGAAATATAGGTGCCAGGTAGGGTAAAAAGAGGAGGGGATATATATATAGGGAATAGTTGTTTTAGAATTTGTTGAGTGTCTAATATTTTTATAGTATTATAATAATAATTGTGACTTTTTAATTGTTAGTGTTGATGATGAATATTCATAATTAAATGAAATGTATTTCTTAGATCTAAAAAGTTAAAAATAAATTATGTAATGATAAAATTTATTTAGTACACAGCAATCAGTCTTACTTGTTTTTTTTGGTCTTTTTGTACATTTTAAAAAAGAAAGAATACTGATATGACATCATATTTGATGATGTGGTCCAAAACCTTAATTATAAACAGGATGATGATGTGGCCCAAAACCTTAAGTATAAACAGAAGGTTAGACTGTTTTTAAAAATAATATAATTTGAAATTTCCAAAAACTCTCAAAATTAAGATACTCACCTACTCAATCCCCTTCTCCTACATACAAATATTCCTTCACAATTTACACTGCCCAAAATATCCAGCTCTTCGGATTATAGTCTTCCTAATATTTTATTTGTATTCTAAGCCAAAAACACATAAATACTGTTATAAGTGATTCAGACTTACACATTTTTTTTGATGATCCGTCATGACATTAAAGAATTCCAATATGCAGAGATTCCCCCAAAAGACAAGAAATTTAGATGCCAGGTAGGTCAAAGGCGCCATGCACCATATTCTGGGTGGATACCTTTTTTATTTTCATTACAAAACAAATTAAAATAAAAATGGCAGTAATTTTATAGTTTTATTGGCAGTGGCATATCTCTGCATATTATAAGGGTGTTGGGTGTTGGAAGATTGCCTTATGCATATGATATTAAAAACAAACCAATCTACCCGCCACCGACTTTAAAATAAACTTCTTCTGAAAGCAGATTGTAAAATGAAAACAGATGGAAGTCTTACAAATGGTAAAATCACAATTATCTGGTGCAAGTGTATATAGAAATATAAACAAATTAATCACTTTCCTGAACCAGGTAGTACATGCGAGCCTCTGTATTTCTGGATATCCTTAGGACCAGGGTCGAGCCCATACAATCAGACCAACTTGCATTTACAAGAAACAAATAATAACAAGGTCTAGATAAATAGAACTACATTCAACAACTTGAGTAACTAACATACTATTGCTTAAGGAAATCATCAATGGATCCTGTTCAAGGACTGACTACCACTGGCCTAAAACAATGCTAATTGCAATAGTAAGAATATTTATGTACACTGCCAAAACAAAAGCTTCCGCTCATACAGAAGAAATCTGAGTGGCTATGTAATTAAGGCCTCTCAAATGAGAGACTGAATTCTATTCAGCGGCCCTCTGGGCATAGTGAGGCATGGCAGGGGTGCGTTTCAGCATCTTTACTCCAAACGGACTCTTACCACCACTCTGTCACACACGGAGTGCAGGGAAAAGCAACATATATCAGAATTTAGTAAAAAGTTGAAGCGTACTGTCATAGGCAAATTAAAATATTGGATACATCAAATTTTAAACCACTCCCTGTGCATGGCTACCTATTAAATACTAATAACAAAGAATTTTAATACCCATTAAATTCCATTATCATTTATGCATCTTAGGAATTCCCATTATATTTGAATGCCATTACCTCCTCACAGAGAGTCAATAACTTCATCCAGAATTTTATCAAGTAAAAAGATAATGACCAGAAAACAGTAATACAACATGGTCTAAATAAAGAAAGCAGTAACTATTAAGAATGATAGCTCCATTAGCATTCCATCTATTGCCTTATGTGATACCAGGTCCAAGAAGAAAAGAAAAGAATGACTTCATTCTAAATTTATCAAGGAAAAAGAATTCCAAATCAAATAAAACTGAAATAAAAATGCAAAAGCGATGAACTGAATTCATTTAGCCTTCCGGAATTAAAAAAATAGGGAAAACCAAGCTTACTCAAAATTCTGTAAAAGAAAAACCCACTAAAATAAACACTTCATACACATTTGGTTTTTAAAAACAGTTGGAACAGTGAGGTAGTAAAATCCATGATAAAAATCTAAAAGGTAAAAAGTAAACAGTAAAAAAAAGAGCAAGGGACTGAACCATTGCAATAAAAAAAGAACTTGACTGACGAAGCTTAATGAAAACTGAAATGCCAAAACAAAAGGAAAAAACTGAACTGACCTTGTTACATGTTCCAGCATCCACATTGCAAACAGGGAAGTCATTAGGGCAGCAGCTGTAGTGATCTTCACAGCAGGTAGCAGAATCTAGAGGGCAGCAGCCCCATGCATAGCAGTCCCCACCGAAGTCAAAGACACAGCAGCAAGTATTGCTCTCTGGGCAGGAATAATAATTATCACACATGGTGGGGGGTTTCACAGGGGAAGGAGGAGAAGGGCCTGGGTTTGGAGGGTTGGCTCCCTTCTTAATGGGGTAAGATGCCTCCATGGCAATCCCGCACATACCAGTGTTGCTCTCTACGTTTCTCTGGAGTCTTATGAATCCCTTCTCACCCCAACTTTTTCCCCAGGAATTCTTCACAGTCCAGTAGTCTGTACCATTATCCGTGCCATAGCCAACCAAGGTAACACCATGGTCCAACTGAGTCCCACAGGCACTTGTGTACACACCCTGAAAATTTGAGAAAAAAACACAATCAGAAATTCATCTCTGTCAGTGTCAACAGTCAAATCGATATGTATTACTTGGGATTCAAGACGCCACTAACTAATTGTTAGACGGCCAATTATTTGCATCATATAAAATTGAAACACTAGAAAACGCAAGCAATCGGCTACAAATAATAGGACTTATACATTGCACGCATCTGGTCTTAAAATTGAGTATATAGTTGAAATAGAAAATGCTAGCGATTAACTACAATTACACATGTAAACCGGAAATCCGCATACTGTTAATTTGAGTCTAAATATTTATTATAATGTTGATTTTATACTAGTACTCGTAGATCTATTCTGCATTTATATTATAATGTTGATTTCACAATATTTATATTACTTCATGTGTTGCAGGTCATTGTTTTATGTATCTGAAACCAAGCCTTCAGGGATCAGCTACTACTTGTAAGTAAATTTCTCAGCCGCTTAGAGTGAGTAGAAACTTTAGAACAATTGATATGAAGCTGTAACTTCCATTTTTATTGCAACTTGACTGCAGGAGGTGCATTGAGATGAGAGAGGTCATACATTGCTAAGCAGGATGTTCAACTGAAAGTAAAATGCCACCCATCGAAGGCAAAGAAATGGCTTTGAGGCATACATGTCGCACTTAAGCCTAATCTAGTCATCCACAGGAATTTATTGAGGGATCTTGTAGATGGCTGAATTATTGTGACCCCCCTCAAGCATAAGGCTCTTTAAAGGGGAATCCACTGCTCCACTGGAGTTGAAATTCTCAGCCTTCCATTCGCCCTACCAGATAACTATTACCTTTAGAGAGTTCCATAGAGTGGGGGAGTCCACCTGTCCAGTAGAGCTGCAATCCTCAGCCTTTCACTTCCCTAACAGATGGCTTCAACCTAGTGCTCCAATCATAAGATTAAAATATTCTTTGGTGACATTATCCATTTGTCCAGTATTTGAATCAACTAACCTATCAGGTAATTTCTTGAGATCGTAGTTATGTCTAAAAGATCCTTTGCATGTCGTTAGATTTTCTGCAGTTTTGTCAAATACCAAATTACAGACACTAGTATGATAATGAGAACTCGTACATTTGTGGGAAAACTATGAAATCGAGAATAACAATTTAGTGGCATTCAAATTCCATAGACATATGGAATGCTGTTTTATACTGGGTTATGTTCTTCCACATTTATATCACGCTCTCAGCAAGAATACATGTCTTCTTAGTTTGCCATTGACTAAACAACGCACAAAGGATCTTAGACACCAACCAGGGCTTCAAAACGTAACATGATAGGGTAGTTGATGGCTGAGAGACTGATCTATGTTGGACAAGCAAACTCCCTTCAACAAAGAACTCCCCACCCTATGATTTTCAGAGCTCAGGCGCTAGAACTAATTATCTAAATGGAATCTTCATTCAATTCACATCCTGAGTATAGTTAACTGATAAATCAATAAATAAACATCATAATATGAACGGATTACTCACAGATGCATAGAACTGGAATCCCCTCCCGCTGGCTTCGATGGCCACACTAATAGGCTGGTTGGCAGCAGCCTTCTTCAGTGACGCTTCATCATTGGCAGGCACATCTTCATAGCTATCAATAGTCACCACATGGGCATTTTTCTGTAAGCATATTCCATCCAAAAATCAGTACAAAACTCTCATAAAGTGAGCCAATTTTGGATAAAAATTAATGCAAGTACAAAGAATTACCCTGTAAGTGTCACAGCTACCATCATATGCTAAGTAGGGATAATCCTTCTCAGAGTCTATTCCTCCATTGCTTATAATGAAATCAAAAGCATAATCCATGAGTCCACCATTGCAGCCCTCATTGTAGGAAGTATCACAGTCCACCAATTCTTGCTCGGACAGTGAAATCAAATCCTTTGTCACAATTTGATTTATGCCCTCCACTGCAGCAATAGCTGAGAAAGCCCAGCAACTTCCTGCAATTGAGAAGTAGGATGGCATAAGTGCGGCCCCATTATCAAAGCTATGTTATCATTGTTGAAAGATCAAGCCACACTCTCAGAAAACTATTAACCTGTAAGGAGCCAGAATAGCATCCCAGCATGGTAATCAGAGTTCTATATGTGATTCTTAGCAAGTTCAAAATAGAACATCTAATTCAATAATAGGTATCTGTGAGAAGTCAAAGTTTTAAATTCAAGCTGATCCCTGTGTCCATTGATTGTAAATATTCCCACTTAATTTCTGGGCTCCTCCACTAATACTTACCTACTACTCCTATCCAACCAAGAGTTAAGCCTGTAAGAAATATAAAAATACCCATGCATCCCACTCATGATATTATTAAATTTTAAATGATAAAAATACCCATTCATCCAGCTATATGTTAATTAGCTGTGAATTTCTATTCCAAAATTCACAGCTATTATATTGATAAAGGCCAGAAATATGTTTTTGCCTGTTCACCACAGGAAAATTTAGATATTAAAGATACTCATGGATCATCTTTTATTAGCTATGAATCTACACAACTCTTATATTGATAAGAAAATAGAATTATGTTCTATTTTCTGTTAACCACGGAACACATATATTCTATAAATACATATCCGCTATAAATGTTTCTATTGACATACCCGGAGAGGGTTGAATCTAAAAAGTACCCATTTACTGCCATGACTATGCCTACTAGCACTGTAGAAATTTAATAAACAAACCAAAACCATGCATTTTTATACACCTCTGCATCATATCTCCTTTCATTGCTGTAAAGGGGTTATTCATCCAGTAATGTTATTATGCAACTATATTGATAAAAAAGGGAATAGACGCATAATATCGCATACCCCTTAGAGCAAACTCATTTATATTGTCATGGCAGAGGACCGAGTATAATATACACAGATGTATCCACAACTAACATAATTATACAAAAATGGAAAAGAAGTAACCCTGATTACCCTCCGATGTCATCAGCCATTAAATCATATACCCATAACCACCATAATTTGAAAAACCGGAAAAGAAGCAACCCTGATTACCCTCCAATTTCATCGGCCATTAATTCATATACACATATCTACTACAATCGAGAAGCTATACTATAAATGACTATATTAGTAAAAAAGTTTTAAAATATGCAAAAAAAATTAAATGATTTTTTTTTAAAAGCACTGTATCGATTCAAATGTTAGAACCAAGAATTCCATTTCCTCGATCTACTAACCTTATCATTACTATTTGCATGTTAGTACAAAAAATAAACAGTAAAGATATTAGCCATAAATTTCTATGCCCTCTAGGTGACCAGTATAAACGATCAAATTTGCCATAAACCTTTATTTTAGAGCATGTTTTTTAGTATCAAAACCTGGACTGAACAGATTTAAGGTTCAGAAAGACTTACCACAAGACCCCTGATCTTTAACTGCAGTCACGGCTCCCTTTTCTCTCCAGTCAACAGAATCGGGCAACGATTCACCATTATTATACTGATATCGAGGGCTGGGAGACCTAGAAAGCCTCTTCTTAGCATCAGGCTTAACACCCAAATACTTAGC
>MU227658.1:4964157-4977365 GCA_018584345.1 Thuja plicata
TGATTCAGCCCCCCCCCCCCCAGTTATTACTAACACATAGGCTCATTCATATCATAGGGGAGCTCTATAAAGAAATAAATATATGTATATTTTGAGAGAAACAAATATTAAGAGAAGTATTTTTAACCAAATTAGAGAACACAATAGAATAAGTTTTTAACAATATAAAAAAAGGCAGAAACCTTAGGATCCTGGATGATAAATTAATGAAGAGATGAGGATGTCTCATGCTCGCCCCCATTCATGAGAATGGGTTATTAATCCTTCAAAAAACCCATGAATGATAATAATTTGGAAAGCTCCTCTTGAGGGATGGCTCAAAATTTTGTTAAAGCTTTTAGTGGAAATCTTAGAAATTTTGAAGATGGTTCTATAATTATGGATCATGAAACATTAATATGAGTTATTCAAATCAAAAGATGATAAAGAATTGAAAAAACATTAAAATAACACTCAAGAGCATCTCATTGCTCTCTAATCCTAAGGATCTATTCGATTTTGATCTCAGCTATAATAAATGCTCATAGATGATAACTTAGGAGATGAGAATTGATAAGGATTTTAATGATTTAAGCTACTATATATGCAAATTAAGCAATAAAAATGCAAATTACTTGCTAATTGATCAATTAAACTAAGCATGATGCAAAAAAGATTCAACATTATGATGATGCTAACTATGAATCACAATGCATAAATGTATGTAAATTGCTCAAACCAGTGTTATGCCTATGTTTTGTATGAATGTGGATGATTTGCACTAAGAATGCATCCTATCTATAGGATTTCCCAAGGCCTTGGGGGTGAGTTATGTCCAACCATGGTCAATTCAAGTGGTTGAGGGATGAGTGGTTAAGATTATCCCATATAAGAATTGATGGTAAAGATAGAAAAGCATTTGAGTGATCCATGTGAGCTTGTCCCTTGTCTCCCATTGGTTTATTTTATTTTTTCATGTAGTGGTAGGTGAGAGATTTTAGGAGGGAATTGATTCAAAAGAATTTATTGATGCAGTGCGAAAGGACGGGGGGTCTGAAAATAGACTGGCCAACCAAACTGCTTAACACAACATAGCGGAAAACTCAAGAACACAAGATATGAACAGTAACAACTAGTCTATATTCATTTAACTGAGCATTACATGCAACATTCCAGGTTGTAAGGCCTTCTCGATTATGGCCAATACATTAAAAAACTCAACAAGATCTCACAGGATCCAACTTCACCAGCCTACCCTACAACTAAGTGGAAGAAACTAGATCTAAACTTGTGCTCGCAAGCCACCAAGCAATCTTACAAGTTTCTTTCTTACCGACTTACTATTGTCTGCTATCAATTTGTTCTCTCCTCCCCTCTTTCTTAAAATGCTACCTACATACTCCTTATATACAACACAGCCACAAGTTGGCTTCACAAACAAATATTAAATGACAGTTAGCCCAATACAATCCACAATGAATCATATTAAATGACCCTGTTGGCTAGAAACAAACAATAAATACACAGAAGAAAGAACCAAATCAGATTTAGGTCCACACAAGATCCAATGCATCAAATTTGCACGCCTCAGAACTTTATCATTACATAAAAAATTTGTTACTTTGGTTCTAACACTTTCTCTCCCTTTCTTATCATCAATCATTCACTAATCTCAGGATCTACTTCGCCTATTATAGGTACTTCATTATTTTATTCTTCTTGTATGAGATGTACACTTCTATCTCTACCTTGGTCTGATTCCATCCACTTAGGACACCTGAAAGATTGATTACCAACTTCATTGCAATGAAAACATCTACCTGTGAAGATGTCATTTCCTCTTCCTCCTCCAAATCTTCCTCCTCTATGGTTGTGTCCTCCTCTTTGGTCTGATGTAGAACCTTTGTCTTTATCATTGCTATTCTGAAAATCAGAGTTTGTCCTTCCACCTCTGCCTCTCATGGATGATCCTCCTCTATTTTTTTGTCTCTCGTTCCTTCTTTTCAACTTCTCTTATGCTCTTACTGCCAACTGAAAGCATTCTTCAAGGGTTCTAGGAACACTCAAACCAATCTCATCTTGAATGTTCTATCTCAACCCACTCATGTACCTAGCAGCCTTCTCATCTTCATCTTCCACTCCTCCTCTAATACTGAAGGTGTGAAATTGTTCAATGTACGTCATGATATCCATATCTCTTTGTTTCAAGTTATTCCTTCTCATCTTCATTTGAATAGCCAAATCTAATGGTAAGAATTGATTCTTAACCATGGTCTTCATTCTTTCCCAATCAGAGACTTTGTTTAATCCCCTTGTCACTCTATCATTTTGTATATTGGTCCACCAGGTAAGGGCTTTTCCCCTTAGCCTTTCTTTTTCTATCTTCACTTTCTTCTCTTCCTCGATGTCTTTTAGATCAAAGTATTTTTCAAGTGCCTCTATCCATCCAAGCACTTCTTCACTCTCCATCTTGAGTTGGTATATTGAAAAATCAACATTTGTCTTCACTCCAATACCTTGTACTTCCTTAATCAGTCTTATGAACCTTCTCTCTGTTAGCACTTTTTCTTGTAGAATCAATATACAATAGTAAATGCTTGACTCTCAGATTCCCAATTCAGATTCATACATGGAAAAGGCTAATTAACAAGGATATATTCCACTTCGAGTTCCACAAACTTAGGTGGGTGCACCTATCTTTAGATCCACTGCTTCATAGGAAATCTTATAGTGGATCAAGGATTTCTAATCCTTCTTCTTTTTAAGCCATTTGGCTTAGGAAGGTTAACCAATTAATTCTCTCCTCAAGGAATCACCATGATGAAATGTATTTCTCAATACACTTGTGTCTGTGAAATAGTGCACCTGTTATCTGCAACTCAACACTTCAATAGATCATTATATTAGTAGAAAAGCATAAAAAGCAAGGGTTTGAATCTAAATACTAAAACCGATCTATTACTTCCTATCTAGGAGGAGTTTGAAGAATGCCATAATCATGCCCTCGGATTATGCACAAATCAGTGACATATACAACCTAAGAATGGAAAATTTGAGTGAAAAACTAATCTAAATGCTCACTAAACATGCATATTAGCTCTAAAAAGTGTGATAATAACAATGCATAAATATCAAAACTACAATGCAATATGGATTTCCAATTAATCTAAACAACATAACAATGCTTTCAATCTAAAAATTAAGGGCATTATAAGAATGCATTCGAATTATTAAGGGCCATTTGAGCTCAAAAACTCATTCTATTTATAGAAGAAATGAGGAGAGAGAGGGGGGACAAGGGTTATTAATGGAGGTGTAAAAACCATTAATGAGGTGTAAAAGGCATTAATGTCAAAGGCATTGATAAGGCATGGGCTTGAGGAATCTCCATTAATGATGCATTAATCAGAGCAATTAAGAGGCATGGTGAGGGGTGTAAGTCCAAGCTTGAGAAGGTGGACTTAGAGGGAGTCAAGCTTGAGAAACTTGAATTTCTCAAGTGGGTTGGATTCCTAATCACAAAATTAGGAATGTGACAACATTAGGAAGTGGGTTAGGATAGGATTAAGATTAGGATTAGACTTAGCATGGGGGGAATAGGTTGGGATGGGTTTGAACCTAGGGTTAAGGTGGTTGAGATAGGTTAGGCTAGGGTTAAGGGGAATATTAATGAAATGAATTATAATTAATATATTCATTCAAAAATAAGAAAATTAATTATTTAAGCCTTTCATTGCTTTAGATAATTGTATAGTTAGAAAATGGAAGCACTTCCATTATATACTGGTTTAGCCTTCTGAGTAAGTGGTTGGGGGTCATGTCAAGCACCTTGAATGGGTCTCTGACTTGGATCTGTCCTTTTTCCCCTATTCTGCCTCATTTCCCACTTTTCTAGCCTGTTTCTAACATCCAAAACTGAAAACTGAGATTTTTGACCTTAGGGTCAAAATCGACCTTTCTGGGTCAAGGTCAACCTCACCCTTGACCTAGGTCAAGGTTGACCTCACCCTTGACCTAGGTTAAGATCAACCTCACCCTTGACCTAGTTCAAGGTCAACCTCGACCTTGACCCAAGGTTCCGATTTCAGGATCTCATAGTTTTCGGATGTCGGTCTTTGAAAAAGTTTAATTTTTGCTTCCAAGTCGGCTATTTTGGGTTCTGAAACAATGATTCCTAAATTATATTTAATATAGGTCCTCTTCTAAGGATATAGGTCTAATGGGCATTTAATTCTCCTATGTCAGCCTCTCTAAAAGATTGTGCCCTAGATTTGTATAAAAGGAAGCTTTCTCCTCCCATTTTCTCTAAGACTCTAACCACATGAACCATCATCAAGCAAGAAGCATGAAATCATAAGGCCCTTGAAGCAAGAAATAATCCATTGAAGCAAGCATCTACTCCCAATCAATAAATAATTCAAGCATCCAATTCATCAAGGAGATCCATTGGTATCCATCGAAAGATTCAAGCTCTATGGAGCCCTCTTGTTGAAGATTTCTCCATCTACATTCCTCCAAGCCTCTTCCTCTTCCAAGATCCATTCAAGATTGGTGTTGAAGATTTACAAGAAATTTATTTGAGACATTACACATTCTAATTTCTAAATTCTACATTCTACATCCATTTGGTGCATACATACTTGTGGATTCAAGGATTCGAATCCGCCATCAGGACTTCTACAAACAAGGTGAATTTGTTCATTTACTTTGTTTCATTCATGAAATTTCAATTATATTTTAAGGTTAATTAAAAAACCGGGGTTTGACCAAGGCAAACCCCTCCCCCCCCCAAAAAAACAAATCTCTTTTTCTTGCAGGTATAGGTTTGGGACTGTGGATTTGAACTCAGATCTGGATACCCTTTTTCAGCAAACTATCGAGATCCGCGAATAGATTTTCTGTCAGACCTGTGTAGGTCAGGGTCGAGATTATTGGGTCAGGGGTTAAATTTTGGGTTCAAGGTCAATATTTTTGGGTCAAGGGTGACATTTTGAGGTCAAGGTCGAGATTCTAGGGTCAACGGTGACATTTTGGGGTCAAGGTCGAGATTTTTATCAAGACAGTGTCGGATTGGAAAATGATTTCTGGGTTTTGTTCGTCTCTGCATTTCTGTTTCGGATCATACTTTAGATTTTCCAAAAACAAAGTATAGACCTAAAAAACAAAATTCTTCAGATCTTCCATATCTTAAGGTTAGTACCTTTCTCCTATTTATTTCAATCTTTCTAAATCTATCACACATTCCTTTCAATAAAACGGGAATTTAAGATCTTCTTCCCTACTCTCATTTCCAAATGGTTGATTCATCTGTGCATTGATCCCTCTCTTGGGGTTAATCAATTTGGATCATTCATTTGTGCGTCTTGGGATAGAAGAGGAATATCTTATATTTCCCCTTCTTATTTCAAATGAACTTATTTCAAACGTTACATTTCTTATGTTACAATAATTAATTAGGACTATAGCCAATTAATTAGATTAATTTAAACTAGAAGATAGGGTTTTTGCAAGTGATTAGATATAGTAGGGATTTATTTAATTCCTTTTAAATTAATTACCTTAGCCAAGTTTGATTTGAAATGATTTCAATTAAAATTGATTGGTTTATATTGGCTAGAGTGATTAATAAAATTTAGTGATTAAATCACTTAGGAAATTAAATCTAATTCGAATGAATTATGACAGCCGATTGAAGAGTTTTCTGGACATAATTGGGGGTGTGATCACACTTAGGGAAAATAGGGTCTATAGTTAGAACAGACCAAATCCAGGTGGTTACATTTGCCCCTCTTTGAATAGATGTGCGCGCAGCGCATTTGATTCAAAGAATGTTTTTGATGTTGATTTCTGAAAGTTTGAGAATTTCGCTCTGTTGATATTTTGGTGACTGATCATGTAGTAGATGTTGATATTGTGGCCTCATGTCTGGTAGTTTCCAGAGGTGAGGGGCGGTAGCCCCGAACCGGAGGCCGGCCTGAAGGGCCGAAATTCTCTGGTGCTTTTTCGAGAAAGAGATTTGCTTTTTTAGGAAAAAGAAGACCGACATTGTAAAACCCTAAAATGGTTGATTTTAGAGGTTTCCCTAAAACGCATGTTATAAGCGTTTGAGATGTATAATGAATTGTAGTGTGGTGTATGTTTTTTGCTGGATAATAAGAAAGGTTGGACGACTGTGTAGGTGGACGTAGCCCAGGTTTTGGGTGAACCACGTTAAATCTGTGTGTTATCTGTGTTTAGTTTCTTTCTTCTATTATTTCTGCGTATAACTGTTTATTCTTATATTGTTCCGGTTCTGTCAAACCCTAACACGCTCATGATCGAACAAAATGCCTGATGAGATCAGTCTCTTGTCTTGATTAAACTAAACTGATAGAATTGAATTTGAACTTAGTTATCATGTTAAGGTCAATAAAAGATTTTAAAGATACCAATCCTGAACTTGGTTGTCGTCTAAAGATTGATAATATTGATTCTGAACTTGGTTGTCGTCCAAAAGTTAGTATGAAGCTGCCAAAAGCTTAGTAAGAATCTTTTAAAATGAGGTAATACAAGATATCCAGCTTATGAGAACCAAAGCTTTCTATCCAACAGTTTTGACTTAGTCAAAGAAACTGTCATGCCCCTTGTTTTTTGCTAACGAAGTCATTTTTAATGTTGTTTCGAGAAATAATTTGATTGATGATAGTGTGATCATGCCCCCTCGGGAACGAAATCGAAGGGAAGAATAAAATAAAATCCCTCTGTTGAAATGATGTATCACTTGCAGGGGTCAGTTAGGGAAAGAAAGAATGGAATAGAAGAAGCGAAGAAATGAAGGTGTGTTTAAGAGTAAACACACGAGAACCAAGTTAATTACGTGAAAATGTGAGTGGTGAGACTGATAAAATGATGTCAGACCAAGATTTTTGATGAAATGTGCAATTTGGCAGATTTTCAGAATAGATGGAGCAATTCTGCATTTTCAGGTGTGGTTGCAAAATTTGTACTGGACTATGTAAAATGGCATAGGCACCTTTGATTTGGTTCCTGATTGATAAAAAAGAGAACATAAATGGAGTTTCAGTTGCCTGGGAGGAGTTTCAGAACCCCTAAATAGCTCAAAAGACCAATATATATCTCAAAAATCACAATTTTACTATTCATTTTCATGGTTGGCACAGCAATCAGAGGGGGCCATGCCGCCTCCAGTAGTTCCATTTGTACCACCACCTCCTCCTTCAGATTGGGGAGAGGGGGGAAGTCAAGGTTGATGTTGTATCTCGTCATATATTTTTGAGATTTATATTGTATATTTGGATCCTTCTGAGATCATTCTTTTGTACGATGACACTGTATACATGTATATCTAATTCATCCTGTTACTTTGATACTCTGATACTCTTTGTGTAGACTTGTGCCATATTTTTGATATGTACCATGATTATATATATATCTGATGCAGCTATTTCCAATTTTGACATGTTTCATGCGTTATCTTTTCTTTGATAGATGTTGTTGCACATGTGATTAGGTTTATCTTGGTTTTATGATGAGGTAGATTTGGAGATGATGACATCGTTTATTCAGTTTTGAATTTATTACTGATATAAATATGTTTCAAAGGATACTATGTGAATGTGCAAATGTATGTTTTTGAGTTGTTCTTATGCAAGTAAAATGTATGGATGCACTTAGGATGTAGAAATAAATATGATGCATAAATGCTTTATTTTTGTATTTTTCTTCTGTCTCATTTTATAAATGCAAAATGTATGCTATGGATGTGCAACGATATGAATATCAGTAATATTGAATTGATGTGATTAACTTGGATTTAGAAGAAAATTAAAATCATCTTGAGCTTAAAGTCCTTATGCTTTTGTGTCTTTCAAAAAGGAATAATGCAATCTCTAAATGAAGCTATATGCAGACCCTTAGGACTTGTCATTGATTTGCAGATATTGTATCATTTTTATCGTCATTGGGCTCTTGTCAGAATGGATACCACCTGATAGTACAACAATCACTAATACCCACTGATATTATGAAAGTATGAATACTATGTTTATTAGATGAAATGTCAGAAATAGACTTAGGCATCAAGGCATAGAAGCCAGGATGACAAGTTAGTCACCTTCCTTGTAATATATCAAAATCTGTGTAAGGTAAGATATTGGACCCACAATGACCTTGAAAATTCATATCCTTGGGTACATTATGCTTTGTATACCTTAGTGAGAATCTGAGTTTTTAGAAAATAGATAAGGAAATTGTTTCAACCTCACCGTAGTTTACACATAACAAAGATCGAGATATATGCGGCTATCCACTCATGGTGGCAGCTCTTACCATAAACATCCCAGTTAGGTGAAATTTATAGGATCTTTTGGAATAATCACCATACGCAGAAAACTAAGAAAATGCTATACCCCCGTCCTTGCGAGTCTTTGTCTTTGCACAGATGTCATGGAGTAACTCGGAAGACATAACAACCATCAATTGAGAATCAATCAAAGAAAACTCACAACTACTTATATGCCCCTAGTTAAAGCATCATCGGAACATAAAAGAGTTATAATCAAACCAAGATCAAACTGTGTGCTTAAGTAGTATTGAGAAATACTATTGATTCATTTGTCAAGCACAGTAAAGATTACTAAATCAAAATGTGGGATTCAAGCAATATGGTTCCATGTCTGTGTATTTTTCCCATTTTTGCAATCCAATGTAGGGCTTAGGAACACCGTTTATGTGAGTACAATGTCTGTGCTAGATAGGCGGTTCATAAAGATACACCCTTGTTTTGTGAAAGTGGCAGTTTGGTACAAGTATCAAGGAGCATTGTGCCACAAGACAAACCATCCTAGGATGACCTAACAGATGCTACCTAACATGCTAGAAAAGATGCCCCCAATGCAAAATGATCTATTCCCTAATATAGAAATGTAGACAAATCCCAAGCAAGGATAAGATGTTTGTAAGGAAACAAAGTCAGCCCATAGCACAGGTGTAATTGTGAAGGCCTAGTATCAGCAATGTATTGATAGATAGAGCATAGAATATAAGTGACGCTTGATTGCCAGGTTTTCACCACTTGGCAAAACTTTCTCATTCTTTTTGCTACCAAGATGCCCGTTTTACTAAGTTGTCATCAAGGCACTTTTCTCTTTTTCAATTTTTTGCTATTTTTCTTTTTTGAATGTTTTTGTAGTATCAAGGCACCTGTTTGCCATGTTTTCACCAAGGATACCTTTCTGTAGGACTTTTTCCACTGTTTTTGAATTTCTTCATGATCAATTTTATGATGTTTTTGGTATTTTCTGAGTTTTCCACTGCACATGCTCTGCTAGTTGAACATTAAGCGTAGAACCACTTCAAATGCAGAGTATTGATAGGATATGGAAGGATGTCTCCCTCAGGTGTAGCTAGTTGATAGGCTTTAGTCCCAAAAGTAGCAATGATAACATAAGGTCCTAATAAATTAGGTTCAAACTTTCCTTTATGTTCCCGGTTAGGTTGGTTCTTAGGATTCTCTTTTAGGACGAGATCCCCCACCTGAAATTGTCATGGCTTGACCTTTTTATTGTATCCTTTGGACATTCATGCTTGGTACACCTTCAGATGATTGAACATCTGTTGTCTGCGCTCATCAAGTAATTCTAGTGCATTCACCTTATCGATGCGGTATTGCTCATCAGTAACAAGACCTTGTAAAGATATTCGCAAAGATGGGATTTCAACCTCAATAGGTAGTACCACTTTAGTGCCATAGACTAGGGAAAATGGCGTGGCTCCAGTTGGTGTTTTGATGCTTGTTTTGTAGGCCTATAGTGCCAGATTTAGTTGTAAATGCCAGTCTTTTCTAGACTTACTCACAATTCGGTGTAGGATCTTGAAAATATTCTTATTATATGCCTCGGCCTGTCCATTACCTTGAGGATAATAGATTGAGAAGCAATGTTAAGTGATGTGGAACTGTTCACAAAGGTCATCAATGTCTTGATTTTTAAATTGGCCCCCATTGTCTGTCACAATTGAAGAGGGTATCCCATATCTACAGATAATGTAGTTCAAGATGAACATAGCCACCTGTTTACCAGTGGCTTTGATTAGTGGCATGACTTCGACCCACTTTGTGAAATACTCAATGGTCGTAATGATGAACTTGTGTCCATTTGAAGAATTAGGATATATTTGTCCAACCAAGTCAAAGGCCCATTACTGAAATGGCCAATGTGTTATGAAAGGTATGAGTTCTTTGCCAAGAGCATGGATAAGATTTCCATGTGTTTGACATTTATGACAAATTTTGAAAAATCGAATAGCATCTTTCTCCATTGTAGGCCAGTAATAGCCTACTCTGAGCATTTTCTTTGCTAGTGAAAAGACGTTTGAATGTGATCCACACATACCTTCGTGGACTTCTTTTAATGCATGATCTGACTCTTTGAGTTCTAAACATCTTAGAAGTATACCGTCGAGACCTCGTCTATATACATTATTAGTTATGAGAACATAACGTGATGTTGTCCTAATCAAGGATCTTTTTTTGTTCCTAGATAGATCATTGGGAATAGTTTGGTAAGTTAGGTAAGCAATGATATTAGCATACCGAGATTGGTCTGGGGTGTTTAAAGCATAGATTACTTGGTATTCAGGGGTATTAAAGGCTAGATTGGATAATTCTTCCACCAAGAAGTCATAGCAGAATTAATGTTCCTCCAGTTGTAACATAGATGCTAGTGTAGTCATCCCATCTGCAGCTTTGATCTCAGTTTTGGGTATCTGTTGGAACGTGACGAAGACAAGGTACTTTTTAAAGTCATCAACCAGTTGCTTGTAGGGCATCAACTTCTCATCTTTCATCTGATAATCTCCATTTACTTGATTGATAATGAGATGGGAGTCACCATACACATGTAACTCTACAATCTTTCATTCCATAGCAAGCTTAAGACCATTTACCAATGCCTCATATTCAGAAATATTATTTGTGCATGGAAACAACAATTTGTAGGACTTGGGTATCTTGTAGCCTTGAGGAGTTATGAATAGAACCCTTGCTCCAGAGCCTTGTTGCATGAAAGAACCATCAAAGTACATATTACATGGATAATCAGTGAGATGCATAATTGTTTCATCAGGGAACTCAATTCTTAAGGGTTCATCATCTTGGAGTGGTGAATCAGCCAATTGATCTACGAGGACTTGTCCTTTAATAGCCCTCATGTCCACTTACTCAATGTCAAATTCACTTAGAATAAGAACCCACTTTGCCAGACGTCATGTTAATGTTGTTTTTCTTAGGAGATACTTTAAAGGATTGATCTTGGCAATGAGCCTTACTATATGTGATAGCATGTAATGTCTCAATTTTTGTGATGCAAAGACAACTGCTAAGCATGCTTTCTCAATGATATTGTAATTGAGTTCATAGGAGACTAGTGTTCTACTGATGTAGTAAATGGTTCTTTCTTTCTTAGTTTCATCCTCGTGTGCCAGAAATACTCCTAGTGATGTGGTTGTAGCTGAAATATACAGGAGAAATGGATTTCCATGAATGGGTGTCATAAGAATAGGAGTAGCCAGGTACTCTTTTAATTTTCTGAAGTTGGCTTCACAATGTTCATCCCATTTGAAGGTGACCCCTTTGTGTAGTAATTTGGTAAAGGGTTGTGTCATGTCGGCAAGTTGTGACATGAACCTCCTAATTGATTGAAGTCTCCTTTGTAATGTTCTCATTTGACTAATGTTGTGTGGAGGAGTCATCTCTAGTATAGCCTTGAATTTGCTAGGGTCTACCTCAATTCCTTTTGTTGAGACAATACATCCTAGGAGCTTACCTAATTGGACCCCAAAAACACATTTCTTGGGATTGAGCCTGAGTTGAAATTGCTCCATACGATCCAATATCTTTCTTAAGTCATCAATATGAGTATTTCATTCTTTTGATTTATCTAAGGTGGCATCCACATAATCCTCCATGTTTTTATGCATCATATAATGGAATATAGTGGTCATTGCTCTTTGATATGTAGCACCTGCATTCTTTAACCCAAATAGCATAACGTTCCAGCAAAAGGTTTCCCATGCGCATGTAAATGCAGTTTTCTCTTGATCTTCAAGGGAAATTTTAATCTGATTATAGTCTAAGAACCCATCAATTAGTGAGTACATTTGGTAGCCTGCTGTGAGGTCTATGATCATATCAATATTAGGTAGTGAAAAATCATCCTTAGAACATGCCTTGTTTAAGTCTCTGAAGTCTGTACAGATCCTGATAGATTTATCAGATTTATATATTGGGACCACATTGGAGATCCATTCTACGTAAGCGATGACTCGGATGAATCTAGCTTTTAAAAATTTCTCTAGCTCTGTTTTTACTAGTAATGCAACATGAGGATGCATCTTTCTTAGTTTTTGTTTCATGGGTTTAATCCCGGGAGCTATAGATAAATGGTGCATTATCAATTTAGGATCTAGTCCAGGCATATCTGTGTAAGACCATGCAAAGTTTATCTTTTTCTCTTTTAGGAACTTGGTGAAATGTGTCTTCTCCTCTTCTGACAAAGACTGTGCTAGGTGAATAATTTGAGGATCTTCAGTTATGCCCAAATTAACTGGTTGTGTTGGTTCTATTAGTACTGAAGACCTTTCCTGAAAGTGTTCAGGGAGGATATCAAGAATCTCATCCTTTGGCGCCTCTAAGAGGTTTTCACCATCAGATACGTCTTTTATTTTTACTTTTTTAGAATCTAACACTGCCACAATGTGGTTTTCGCCGTCAGTTCTCTTTTTTTTTTCAATTTTTGACTGAGAAACTTGATATCCTCCTGTGACATGTTCGTGCTCCTTGCATTGGTGGAAGAAGGGTAAGGTTCACAAGCATTTAGATAGCAATCCAAAGTGTAGTCATTGGGGAAGTCAGGGATAGGAGTAGGATCCATATTAGTCCAATCAATTAGGTCTGGGTTTACCAAAGACAAGGAGTCAGACTTTGGGAAGGACAACATCGCGTTAGCATCAAGACTATTAACTGACATGACATGTTCAGTTAGGTTAATCTCTTCGATGTTTAGATCAATAAGATTTAGATCATCATTAAAAGGGTCGTTGTTAGTGTATGCACCCTAAAATGGTTGCCTAGACTTTGGGCCCCATTTATCATTTTATCAATTTATCAAATTCCTGAATCAATGCTTTGGAACATTTTCAATTCAAATCAATTTCCTTGATCAAATTGTAAT
>MU227658.1:5000486-5062973 GCA_018584345.1 Thuja plicata
TGATCTCCTTACACACAATTCAAGATGCCGACACATCAACATTATTTGCAAGAAATACATTTTACAAAACAAATAATAAGAATAGGAATTATCCAAGGTTGAGACACCTTATTCCTAACAAAAATCAATCATCAATCATCAATCCTCAATCATCTATCATCAATCATCCACAATTATAGTATTGTTATTCTACAGGTTTGGAGAGCAATTTTGGAGGAGGATTTGAGCACTTGAGCTTGGATATTGCAACTTCTTTCTTCTTGTCTTCTTCTTCTTGCATCCATGGATCCTCATGTAGATTAGATTCATGTTTATTTTCATAGATTAATCTTGCATTTTTATCTCCTTTCATAGATTTAGCCATGCATTGTTATCATTTAGATTAATTTTCTTTCATGCATTGTTATCATATAGAGTAGATTTCATTTTCATGTATTCGAATCTCTCATTTCATGGTGTACTTGCATAGGCACTAACTAGGTCAATCTGAGGGCCTCCATTTCAAACCTTTGCACTCCATGATTAGAGAGCTATGGATCGATATTTGAGGCCTCATTCTTGAGCAACCTTGGATGGAATGATTCATAGAAATGTGTCAACATTTTAGCACACAGTTAGTAATATGTGGACCAAACTCTAGTGACTCTTTAGTTGAGTATTCTTCTTCTTCATCTCTTTGTAGGAGGAGGCTCCTAGCTTGTTGCCTCTGAATTTATTCTAGACCTAGGGGAATACCAGTCTCTTCATCAATGATTGGGGGAAGGAATTCCTCCTCTACTTCAGAAATATCAACACTGTTAGGACTGGTGTTAGAATGTTCTATGTGTGCAGATGGAGCTACAAACATGTGAATTACATCAATTTCAATGTCCTCAGTGGAAACAAATAGCTCATCCCACTCGTAATCATGTGAGTCGGTTACTTCGTCATCAAACTTGTTCAAGAATTCAACAATAGTTACTTGGTGTACCCTATTAGCCACTTGTAGATCAAAGTGTGGTAAATTGAGGACATGTGAAACTGTGACTAGTTTCCCCCAGTTAGGATGTAAATCTTGTGGTCGAGGTGTGTCTTCAGTAGTTGTTGCTATCAATGGTATCTATGGATCATCTTCTATAGTAGGTGGTAACAAAGGGATATGAGGGTCTTGTGGTACCTCAAAGCTTGGTACATAGCGCTGACCTTGATATTTGGGATTCTCCATACCAACATGTAATAATCTTTCATAGGACCATGGCTCCAATTCTATTTTTTCTGTTTCATCACTCCCTTTGTTAGAAACTAGACTATCTCTTGAAGTAGGGCCTTCAGATTTAGTACTGAAACCTAACCCTGTTTTATCTTTGGTATTCCAGAATTCCATGTGTACTAGTTCAATAAGTCCTTTTCCTTTGTTTTCTAAAGGTCCTTTTCCTTTATATCCCATTTGTTTGAGGAGATCATATTCTTTTCCATATTTCTCCAGGGATATTTCCACATATTTTACCTAAGCTTCCTTTGGTTCTCCCTTGTAAATCCAGGACAAGACTGCCTGTTCTTATGTGTTATCTAAAGAAGAGGTGGATGCCTTAACCATGGCATTTGCTTTGTGGATTTTTGGTGTTCGAGATGTAGTAGGTGTGAATGATGAGGAAGGTTTTCCATAGGATCTTGGTGATACCAGAAGTTCTGTCAATGACAGGGTCATGTCTAGCTTATATTTTCCCATACATGTTTCTTCAAGTTTTAAGGTCTTTCCAAAACATCTTATCACCATGTCTTTGGTAGTCTCAGGAGCAATATCATCCATAGCTTCCTTGTTATGTGGAACCATACTACCTGCCTTAATATTGTTGCAAGTATAATTGGCATAAGCAGGAATCATCACTTCCACCCCATTATGTGGGAATTTGATACACTGGTGGAAGGTAGATCATACAGCTTGCATTTCATGGATCCAAGGTCTCCATAATAGTATGTTGTAAGCCAAGGGTAGATCTAGAACTTGACATATGACATTCCTTTCAACCGGCCCGACTCTGATAGATAGAACAATAAGACCTTTAGAGGATCTTTCTTCCTCATCATAAGCTTTAATAGTGATTTTTCTTCTAGATTCAATGGTCTGTTTTGAGAGACCCAGTTTATTGATTAGATTAAGGGTACAAATATTTAATCATGCACCTCCATTTATCAATACACGTCTAAAATGGGATTTATGAATAAGGACTTCAATATGAAGGGGTTGATTATGTGGATGTGTCAATGACTTATCATCCTCTTTTGAAAAAGAGAGGTAATGTGGTATTGAGATGTGATTAACCATCACTTGGAATTTGTCTATATCTAGGTCTTTTGGCACATTAGTGGCATGTAGGTCTTGTTCGAGAATTTCCCTATGCACTGTGGAGATTTTAAGCAACTCAAAAATGGAAATTTGAGCAGAGGTTTGTTGTAATTGATCCACCAAGTTTTACTTCACTTTAGGAGTAGTAACTATTTGTTTTGCCACTGTCGGTTTGGGGATAGTGATAATGGGTACTTTGGAAGTTGTTGTTGGTTTTGATGAGGAATTGGGTCCTTTGATCGTGAATTGTGCTTGACTTCGGGTCATCGCATTTGATTGGTAAGATGTGTTTTTAACACCTTTGATAGTGACCACATCAATTGATTCAGTTTTAATGTCTAGCATGTTGATCACATTATCATTTTTAGAGTAGGCATAGTTCACTTCATTTCCTTTTCCTTTAGATGCTTCCCCTTTCTTGAAGTTAGGGAATGACTTGTTAAATGTTGTATGATCTTTGTTAGTGGTGTGTCCTTCCACCTTGATCTTGCCTCCTTCAATAAGGTCTTGGATAACATGTTTGAGTTTAAGATAGTTGTTAGTCTTGTGTCCTTTGTTCTTGTGAAAAACACAGTAAGAATTGTCATCCCACCACCTTGGTTTGACTTCCGGTTCCCATGGATTGGAATCTGGGATTGTGAGAACTTTGTTGTCTAATAGCGTCTTCAAAACAGTCTCAAGAGGCTCTCCCAAAAGAGTGAATGTTCTTTCAGGTTTGGAAGTCCATGGCTGACCTTTGTTATTCTCGTTGTTTGCTTTAGGTATGGAGGTTGTTACCTTGGCATCTTTGCTTGCTTGCATGCTATTCATTAGGTTGGACACCTCACCACTCCATCGTTGACAGTGTCTTTGTTTTGTTTCCACCATTTTGGTTTGTTGTTGGAGTTGGTAGATTTGTTTTCACTTTGAAGAGTGATATCTCCCTTTTTGACCATGACCTCTTCAATACGAATGGCATTCTTGATCATCCTGTCAAAGCTAGGGGAATCTTGCATTTGCAATGCATAGTTAAATTCAGGTACTAAGTTATTAATAAAGATTTCCATTTTCTCAGATTCAAGAATAGCTCTTGAATATCATGCAAAAATTTTCCTCCACCTTTGTAGAAAGTGTGTAAAGGATTCACCAGTCTTTTGTTTAGTGTTGCACAAATCCATCATAGTTACATCATGTTGTATATTATAGGAGTAATGTTGGATAAATCGTTGAATTAACTCCTCTAAATTTTTTACCTTAGGTGTGAGTTTTGAGAACCACTCCATCGCGTTTCCTCCTAGGTTTCCTGGAAAGAGCCTCGTGAGATATGTAGGTTCACGCATGTATTATATGCTTAGAGCACAAAATTATACCACATGATCATGTGGATAGATCTCTCCCGTATATTTGTCATATTTTGGCCTTGCCATGTTGGGAGGAAATGGGACCATATTAATACTCTTGTCGAAAGGGAATGGACAAATGGAGTCCAAAGAGTTTTCGTCTTGGGTTTAGCCTTCTCTTGTTTGAGAGTTTTAAGCTCTGTTTGCATCAAGGTTAGTTTTTTGGCGAGAATAGATATAGGAGTTGACACCTCCTTTTCTTTTAGTTGTTCAACATCATAATCCTTAGGTAATTTTATGCCAGTGGATGCTAGATGGAGAAAGTATTTTTCTTTATCTTCGCCAATCATATTTTCCAATGTCTTTTGGAATTTCTTGCTTTGTTTGAGTTTATTGTATTCTTCTTCAGTGATGTCTTCCTCACTGCTTGAATCAAACAAAGGATGGTCAAAGTGTGGTTCCTCCTCCTCATCGCTATCTTTGTGCTTTTGGTTTTTTATCATTTTTGTAGTCCTAAAAAGCCTTACTCCATTCATGAGTGGTTATTTCCATTTTTAGAGAGTCTAAATCGAACAGGGAACCATGAGATGTTTCTCCTTGCTGGAAGAGTAGTGATCTTGGAGGTACTTCTAATTCTTTAGAAGTGTACTTGTTGCATCTTGTGTTAACCATGAGTTTGGATCTCAACTTCATCAAAGTTTCCCGGTAGTGTCAAGTAGAGTCTCAAATCATTCAAGTGAGTGTGTCTAGGTAGAATTTTGTTTGTTTCTTGGTGGAAGTAAATGATTCCAGTGTCAAAGGGTTAGAGTGCCCTGATAGTGACCTGGGAATCAAGTTGTTGTGAAAAGTGGATAGACCACACGCATTGAGACTGATTGCGAGAAACTGATAGGACATGCAAGGTAGATGTCTGAAAAAAAGTGTTTTGACATAGCAACAGGGAGACCAAAAAAAGCAACAGGGATAGATGAAAGAGACAAAAAGGTATCCAAATCTACTGAGTTTTTCTAAGAAACTAATTTGCAAGTGCCCACTATCCTAGATGTGAGCTCCTAGATGCGAGCCAGGAAATACAATACGCAAGCTTCTGATGACCTAGGATGCGAGCTTTAACCCTAGATGTGATGAAGTGTTTACCTGATACGATGCCAGATACCATATATGAGCCAAGATACCATATACAAGCCAAGAAATTTGGGATACGAGTTTTTGACGTTTATATCAGATTTTGTCAGTTTTGTAAAATGCGGTTTGGAAGTTCGTGAAGTTTGTTTGATCTGTGATCATGTTCAGAGACTTGCTGGTGAGTGAAAAATACATGTAGATCAAGGATTGAATTTTGTTGCTTGTTTTGAAGGTGTTATTTTGTTAGTGATCTTTCAGACATATCAAGAAGATTTGTATTGTTAGGGGTGAACAAACACATGCTTACGCCCTATTTTCTAGGTAGAGGATGAAAATCCTTTCTCATTGACTTAGGTACACACTCAAATGCTAATCAGAATATGGTCATCACCAAGCACATAATGGCTCCAGCCATGATTCCATATTAGCCGACTCCAAATGCAAGTGAGGGCATGATATGACGAGTGTCTTAGGGCAATTACTTTTTGCCTTTCACAAGGATTATCATCCTTTCGGAGATGAATCGGGTAGTTTTGTCCATGAAGTTTTTTTTTTTTTATGATGGGGCAATCCATTTTAAACCATCTCCCATAGAATTGCACAAGGAAAAATTGAGGCGTATAGCCCTATGAGTACTCAAATACATATAATCTCGCAAGCAAGATTCAAGCGGCTCCGCTTTACACATACCCAAGCATGTTCAAGGAGTGATGTCAAAATTATGAGAACAAAACCGACTCCGTCTTCTGAGGCTTTGGCCTACAAGGAAACAATTATTTATAGTGAGTTGGAAGGGTTGGCGTAAAACCTGTCCTCACTTGGGTTGTTCCTGGGAGATTTTTTCCTCAACCGGTAGGCCCTCTACTGTTTAATAAACATACAAAGTATTGGCGAGCGTAGGATTTCTAGATTTTTGATTCTTCAAAAGAAGAAGATCATACTCTCCTAGTCCATGTCATTTTCTCCTAAAACACTCTAATTAGAGGTTAATTCCCTCAAGCTATTTGAGCTCGATTTAGATGTTCCTAATTTATGAAAACATGGCACTTTGAAAGCAAAGTTTGATTGTTCTTTGACCACAATTTTTAGTGCTTTGCTTGTTCAATTACAAATCCCAAATTAGACAATGAAGTTCATTTAGCCCACAAAAGTTAGGTGACTTGTGTTGTTCACTTACTTTGCCAAATAAAATTATACAGTGAAACTTGTTCAATTAATCCCACAAAGTTTAGTGATTTTCCTTGTTCTATTACTTTGCAAAAATGAATTAAACGATGAGTTTGCTTGTCTTGTTCAGCTACTCCTTTTTCTTTTCAAGTTTTAAATCAATGTTTGATTTTCTAATTTTCCTCTAAAGGAAAAGAGCATACTTATCTAATCGATTTAACAAATGAGAAGAAAATTGTTCTTAGTTTGAGAGACAAAAATGAAATGGAAGTTAAGATAAGGGGATAGCAACTTGAAAAACCACAAGTCAGTATCCTTTTTCGTGCTCTTTCAGCTCTGATAGCAATATGCAAACACAAGTTAGGCTGTCCAAAATATCAAAACCACAACTGGTCAAAAATGTTAGAGGTTAGGCAATGGAGTACGCAAAGTTATTAACAAGATACGATCCTAGAAATACACGATGCCAGGCAATATACCAGATGCGAGCCTCTACTACTAGATATGACAAATTGCTGACCAGATGCGAGCCTATACTGGAAACGACTCAGGAAATCCTAGATGCGATCCTAGATTTCTACGATGAGAGGGCGTATCCTAGATGCGAGCTTTTAAGACCATAAACGAGCTTGTACCTAAAATATGGGAAGACAAATTAGCAAAAAATGAACTTGAAATGAGGCAAAATCTGAATTTGAGCCCCACAGTGGGCGCCATAAATGTGTGTGTGAAATAGTGCACCTGTTATCTACAATATGACACTTTGATAGATCATTATATTAGTAGAAAACCATAAAAAGCAAGGGTTTGAAGCTAAATACTAAAACCGATCTATTGCTTCCTATCTAGGAGGAGTTTTAAGAATGCCATAATCATGCCCTCAGATTATGCACAAATTAGTGACATATACAACCTAAGAATGGAAAATTTGAGTGAAAAACTAATCTAAATGCTCACTAGACATGCATATTAGCTCTAAAAAGTGTGATAATAACAATGCATAAATATCAAAACTACAATGCAATATGGATTTTCAATTAATCTAAACAGCATAACAATGCTTTCAATCTGAAAATTAAGGGCATTATAAGAATGCATTCAAATTATTAAGGGCCATTTGAGCTCAAAAACTCATTCTATTTATAGAAGAAATGAGGAGAGAGAGGGGGGACAAGGGTCATTAATGGAGGTCTAAAAACCATTAATGAGGTGTAAGAAGCATTAATTCCAAAGGCATTGATAAGGCATGGGCTTGAGGAATCTCCATTAATGATGCATTAATGAGAGCAATTAAGCGGCATGGTGAGGGGTGAAAGTCCAAGCTTGAGAAGGTGGACTTAGAGGGAGTCAAGCTTGAGAAAGCTGACTTTCTCAAGTGGTTTGGATTCCTAATCACAAAATTAGGAATGTGACAACATTACGAAGTGGGTTAGGATAGGATTAAGATTAGGATTAGACTTAGCATGGCGGGAATAGGTGGGGATGGGTTTGAACCTAGGGTTAAGGTGGTTGAGATAGGTTAGGCTAGGGTTAAGGGGAATATTAATGAAATGAATTATAATTAATATATTCATTCAAAAATAGGAAAATTAATTATTTAAGCCTTTTTATTGCTTTAGATAATTAATTAGGACTATAGCCAATTAATTAGATTAATTTAAGCTAGAAGATAGGGTTTTTGCAAGTGATTAGATATAATAGGGATTTATTTATACCTTTTAAATTAATTACCTTAGCCAGGTTTGATTTGAATTAAAATTGATTGGTTTTGATTGGCTAGGGTGATTAATAAAATATGGTGATTAAATCACTTCAGAAATTAAATCTGATTCGAATGAATTATGCTAGCTGATTGAAGAGTTGTCTGGACATAATTGGGGGTATGATCACACTTAGGGAAAATAGGGTCTATAGTCAGAGCAGACCAAATCTAGGTGATTACAACACTTAGCTAGACATGTGTATTGTAAATAACAGAAAGTAAAAGATTATTCAATATTTGATTGATTTGATGATAACAACTACTCATCAGAACTTGACCAGTACCTAATCCTAGGCCATAGAGTCATAATGAAACATACATTTACCAAAGACAATTAATTAAAACACAAACAAAATCACAGATAGAATGCCTTACAAACTATCCTTTCACTCTCATACCTTTGTATCAAATTCCTGCATAAAACCCTAACCCTCTAGAACTATTGCAAGATTTAAACCCTCCTCGAAAGCAACTCACAAATAACAACACATTTACCTTATAACTGGTACATTTAAAATGCTTTACAAATTAAACATACAAGAGATGTATGTAAATACAAAAAGACATCAATGATATGAAACTAGAAATTCCATTGTATTTCATTAATAGTATCTTGATTTCAATACATTCAAATTGACTAAAAACCTAAATCTTAGACACAATTCAAAAACTTGCCTCGCAGTTTTGATTTTACCATCCTATACAATATCTTACAACTTTCTATTTATAGCCAGCATTAGTCATCTTGAAATCCTTAAAGATCAAGGATGCAACAAGCTTCAGATGACTAAGCTAAAAGACAAAACTCAGAGCCAAAGAAGACAAAATAACAAGTGGATAGAATAACCACTTTTGCTACAAGAAATTCCAAATATTTTTGTCCTATGACCGCATGGTGATTGTATTTTTTTTAGATTTGTTTGGAGAAAACCATCTGGAATTTGTTATCTTTGATCATGTTGATGTAGGATCTTTCATCTTCTCTTGTCTTATTCAAACTGTTGGGAGACATTGTCATTTGTGGCCTTTCATACATTATGCTCTTCTCCTTGATCAACTGCTTGGTACTTGTCCATCTAGAAAGTGTACACTTCATCACTTGGTCAATCAAAACCAACAACTTCATCCCTTTTGCAATTGATCTAACCCTAGCTGGCAATTGCCTTCTCAACCTCTTCTTTCCAGAACTCAAAAAAATCTCTGGCTCTGTTAATGATATTTATGGTTTGAACAAACAAAACCATGCTTTCCAAGGTAATGATGCTATGTGTCCTGGTGGTTATTGTTTCTTTTACTTGCCTTAACCATAATACCTCATTATTTATATCACCACCCTTTTTGAATAGGTTGGGGTATATCTCATACTTATCCTTTGAAAACTCCCTCCTCAAGGTTTCTACCTTTTTGATGAGGGTGCTTCTTTTGATATCCAAGTCTGTCATCAACTTTAGGCCCTTGTAAGTACTGGTTAGAATAATATCAACATTTTTTTGCTCCTTGGATAGGGAATACAATAATTTCAAATAATCCCCTTTTCCCTTCCATCTATCCATGACCAAACCCCATTGATCTTTGTCTGCATTATACTCACTTACTATGCTAATAATCTTCTTCCCCAGAAGATAAAGAGTAGCAAAATTCACTTCCCTAGCACACCTCAGGACACTTGAATATATCTTATAAGAGTATCTCTTTTTAACCCATTCTTCTGCTTCTTTGTATGCTATGGACTCTTCAAGATATTTCTTACTGGTCTCTTCTAATCTTGTCCTTTCAACAACCAATCTCTCTCTTTCCAATTTCACATATACTTTGGTAACAGGGCTTGACGACATAGGAGAAGGGAGATAAGTTATGAATGGGCTGGATGATGAGGGAAGGTAAGGATCTTGTGTAATCATCATATGAGGAACAAAATGTTTTGATTACCTACCTTCCAATTCAGCAATCTTCTTATCTTTCTAAATAGATTTTATCTTCTCCTCATTGTAAGCAACCATAACTCTCTCAAATTTTTCACTCAGGCTTTTAAGTTCATTTTCTAATCTTTGGGATACACTTAAACAAAACTTAGAAGATTCTAAAGTTATACCTGCTACTTCAACAACCCTTATTTCTGAAACTCTCCGTACCAAAAGGTTACCTGAATGTTCAGCCTGAGTGTCTTCACTAGTTGTTTTGGGGGTTCTTTTTCTCAATTGCCACATAACCAGGGCTGCATGATCTTCATTGAACTTAACTCCCTTTGAATTTTGTTGTACTTCTACTTCAGTGGCATGAACAATTTTAGTTTCCTTCCTTATGGCATAAAAAACAATAGTATCAGCTATGTCCCATTCTAGGAGTATCAATACTCCTTCCCTCTTGACCATCTCTCTATCTTCTTCATGAGTTATCTTTTCAAACCTAGATAACATCTCCTATTTTCCTTCATTTTCAATTTCCTCTTTATCTCTAGCAGGCTGTTCTTCTTTCTTTTGTTGGCACTTATTCTTGAATTCATCAATATGAATTCTCCACAAGAATTGCAAAAATGCTCTTGCTTTAACAAAGTTGTCACCAGAAAGAAATTTGTCACTCGCCTGCTGTGTCAATGGATCCAGCTCTTTGCCAGCAAACTCTTCCACTATTAAATCCAATTAAGCATGTTTAGGATATTCAGGCACCCCTTCCTGCAATTCTTAGGTTGTGACATATATTTTCCCAGTATTTCCCATTTGTATCAATTTCTGAGCTACAACTTGTTCATATATGTGCATTGGGGATTGGGAAGGAGAATAAATCTATTCATGTTTTTGTTGTCCCTCTTCTATATTTTGCCTCTTGGGTCATGGCAATGTTTGAACACTAGGATCTAGTGGCCTTTTCCCTTTTGGATCACTGGTCTTTCCACCTATTGGAAAAATTGTGTTGTATCCCCTCCGTTTGTATACTACATATTCTCCTTGTGGAATATTCCTAGTAGGGAATTCCCTACCTAAAATTTCTTTGGCCTTCTCAAGCTCTGTTTGCAAAATATTATCTCTTTTCTGGTTCAATGCCTGCATAATATTTTCAAACATATCCATTAGAGACTCAATCTTCTTAGCCCATAGTTGAAATTCCTTCAAAGGGTCATATAATTTATCAAAATGGTGAATAAAATCAAGGCTATTCTTATATGCCAACCATTTTTCTTTCTTTATCTCCTCGTTTATTAAGTCAAATTAATTTCTGATTATATCTTCTGGAAAGTTTAATTGATGATTCAACACCACACATTTGGTCTTTTCCCTGAACATATCTTTAATGAATGCCTCTAGGTCAGCACACCTAGATACTGTTGTGGTCAAATTGTAAGGTTTCAAATAATCCTGTAGGTATTTCCATCCTCCCTTGGTGATAATGAATTGGTGAGCAATGGTGATAATAGGAAAAATAGTTCCTTTTCCTCTTCCTGTCAGTGCATCCTCCTGCAAGCCCCCAATCTGTCTTAGGACCTCTGCCAACCCTATCTTAAGGGGCACTTTGTAGGGTAATATGTTTGGAACTACCCTAAAACCATAGACCCTGAATACAGTTGATATTGGATAAGGGATAACATCACCCAAATTATGTACCATATTAAGCTCTTGGTCATATTCTTTTGGCCTCAAGAATTTCAATAGTGCTACAGGAATCCTAGGATCATCCTTCGGCAACAATGCCCTAAGTCTGGTAGCAAAATATTTATCAAAATTGATGTAACTTGCCTCTTTATTGTCCCAAGTCATATATGCATTCCACAACTATAGAAGCATGATTTCATCATCCTTAACTCTTATTAGTTCCATCTCCTTTTTGAAATAATCAGCTCCTTTATATAGAAACACATGCATCAACAGGGAGTACCATGCAAAAGGTTTGGTCACCTTTGTGTTCTGGACACCTATTAACCCTTCATGAATTAGGTCTACAATGTATGGAGAAAAATCAAATATTATTGCTAGATGGGGATGCAAAATCTCAACCATCATAAGAATATAGTGGATGGGCATTTCAACTTTCTCATCATCTCCACAAACTTGGCAAAGAGCCATATAAACTAATTTGGCCTTTAAAGTAAAATAATCAAGTTTGAATGGTTCTTTAGTATTAGGCCCTACCAGAACCAAATCCCCAACTATGTCAAAATATTGTTTCAGGGGTCCTTCTCTGAAGTATTTTCTTTGGGCTTGGTATACTTCTTTTAATTGATTAAAGTCAATCTTATCCATAGAAGTATTTTGATCATTCAATTTGAAAACCTCCCTAATTTCTTCTGCAGTAACCTTTATCAAGATTTGACCATTTTAATCCCTGACCACTCTAGATGTGCTATCATAATTCCTAGCTATGCGTACAAGCATGCCCATGTCCATAAAAATTCTAGGCACTACCAACTTGCCTACGTCGAATTGCCACACATTACTATTTGGGGGTTAGCATTTCTTTGACCAAAAAGCACCTTAAACAAAGCCAAGTCAGTCATACCTATTTTGGCAACCTTAACAGATTTACCCAAATCATACAACCCTTCATTTATCTTCAAGCGCAGATCCTTGGGGACTAATTCCTTTGTCTTAGAGGCATCATTAGTTGACATGGTCAATTGTTGCAAAAAATCATCACAGACATTTCTATCCTTATAATTGACCTTTCCAGAGAATTCTCTTATGGGTGACATTGTAAATTTAGGGTTTCATAGTCTAACAATGGATAATCTCAATAATAAAGCCTTTCTCTTACTGCACACCCTATTAATTCCTTTAAATTTCTTACGACCCAAAAATACCAGTACCAGAAAATTTCCCATTGAACAAGAAGCTTTAAAATTTCGATGTGATCACTGCAACCTTACTCTGCTCTACAACTGTTGTCAATTATGCAAAATGAATTGAGTGATTGATAAGATACCAATCTTATCATCTTAAACATTAAATTTTAATTGGGAAGAGACACACCTTTGCCATTACTTCTCTTGAGTTCAAAGCTTGGCGTCCAACTGTTGAAAGCTATTACTTCAGTATTATAAAACAAAACCATCGATTTCACTAGATTTTCCCCATATTGGACAATCTACAGGAAATCCTCCGCAATGGTCATCTCCCCGGACACATGGCATCATGTCATTTTCCTTTGATAGTTATATTTCAATCACTTTTGATCTAAGGCTTTGCGCCAACTGTTCGATCTTTTTTAACTCGACTGATCTTTACTTAACTCTAGGTTGCTATGGGGTCCCATCAACTTGAACATGCGTCATCACAATGCTTTCCCTCGTTAGTTAAAGATCAGATACTTTACGCTTAAGGATTTGTGCCAACTGTTAGATCTTCTCAATCTTTAGTGATTTTAATCACCTTTGTAATCCGCAGCCTCGATCTTGCAGAGACACGTGGCAACATGGCACATTCCCTCATTAGTTAAAACAACACCATCTTTTATCTAAGGCTTTGTGCCAGTCATTAGATTTTCATTAACTTGACCAATCTTTATTTAGCCAGCTGTTTACCATCTGTGGTTTTCAAAGTACATAGTGGGACACGTGTCATCATGGCGCATTCTCTTTATGGATAAAGGCCTTTCATCTTATGATTGAGGGTTAACGCTAGCCATCAGATCTTCATGGAGATAGTGCTAATTTATCATATCCTTTATTAAATCGATGGGCCCGCTAATTTTCTAGGTGTCACCACGGTGCTTTCCCTCGATGAGTAACTCAACAACATCTTTGTCATGAGGTTTTACGACCACTATAGGATTTGGTCTAACTTGTCCTTTATTTAAATTTACCTTTATGATGACACTCTGGACCGCCTAGGAAACATGTCACAATGGCGCTTTCCCTCGATGCTAATCTTCGTTCATCTTTCATTCACAGGCAAAGCGCAGGCCCTCAGATCAAATTTGATCTACGGTGATCTCACAACTTGCATTTCAATCTGCGACTGAATCAGCCAGAGACACATGGTTGCATGGCACGTTCCCTTGATAGTAAAGATCAGTCATCTTCATCATGAGGGAAAGTGAGAACCGTTAGATAAAGAAATACTTGCACGACACATGATAAAAGGAAATAATAGGCTCGCAGGTTTTTTAAAACTTTAGGAATGATTAACGCTTAAGACTTAGGAAAGAATAAAAATGGCCTCATTCAAAAAGATCACATAGTTTAAAGATGACTTAAGTGATTGAATAAAGTAACACAAAAATAGAACCTACCAATAATGTTTAGGGTATTTTTTCAAATTCAAACAAATTACGACCATAGACTTAGGGTTTTCATCATTTTAGGACTAGGGTGTAACATTTTGTAGGGAGTATTAGCATCTTTCTATATAAGATTTGACATTTTTGACAAAATGACCACTTGGGAACAAATTGTTTAGGGTAAGGTCTCAAAACATGAAATACTACCAACAATGGCTTTCTCTGAGGATGCTTAATGCCAGATTATAGAAATAATACAGATCTATGGAAAAGTAGACCAAAACTGCACTAACCTATTACTGGAAACAAAAACACAACAGAAACAAACACACGACAGAAACAAACACACCTGTATATATGATACAACACTATTGTGCATCGAGAAACAATTATTCATTTGAAGAAGTTTTTCAGAAACTGTCCATGCACTGGCAGTTCATGTTGTTCATCATCCATATTTGTTAGAAAATATGAATCCTTTCCACAAGTTTGACAGATAACAAAAGGCCACAACCACAGTGATTTAAACTTTTTATGTTTTCCCTTGTCTCTAGCCCTGGCATTCCATTGCAATATCAAGTCACCAAGCTGAATTTTTCTCTCATTAGCCCTCTTATCAAAAAGGTATTTCATCTTTTGTTGCATTTTGATATTTTCCCTCTAACTTTCTCTCCTCACTTCATCCAATTCTACCAACTGAACCATTCTTTCTTCCATGGGTTCAGGGACTTCAATCTCTTCATCTTGGATAATTTTATAAATTGGAAGAAAATTATTGACAGACATTCTTGATTGAACACCATATACTAATTCAAAGGGAGACTTTTCGGTGGCCTTTTTGACAGTGATTATGTCTTCCCAAAGGGCAAGTTTTAACTTTATATGCCAAGCTCTTTTATTACCTTCCAGGGTCTTTTTCAAAATTTGCAAGAGATTCTTATTGCTGGATTCTGCCTAACCATTGGCTTGTGGATGGTATGGGGATGAATAAGACATAACAATTCCCATATTAGAGCAGAAATCAGTAAATTCTTTAGACCTAAAACACATGGCATTATCCATTACCAACTTGATGGGAACACCAAATCTTGTGATCACATTATCCATCAAAAAATCAATGACCACTGTGCTTGTTTCCCTTTTGGTTGGAACTTCCTCTACCCATTTTTTAAAATAGTCAGTTACCAATAGAATCCAACTATGGCCCCCACTTGATTTCTCAGCAAACTCTTTGATGAAATCCATTCCCCACATGGCAAAGGAGGCTTTTGCCACTACAGGATTCAATAATAAAGCTCCTGAAAACTTCATTTTGCTTGAGAATCTCTAACATGGTTCACATTTTCTTACAAAATTATAAGCATATTGGAAAAAAAAGGAAAATAGTACCCAACTCTCAAAATTTTATGAGCTATTGATTTGGCAGAATAATTCCCTCCACACATTCCAGCATGCATTTCCCTCAAAATCTTCTCTGATTGTCCTTTGTCAAGACATAACAACAAGATCCCATCTCTATTTTTCCAAAACAAATCACCATGCAACAAGACATATTTATGAGCCGGTAACCTCAGACTCCTCCTTTGGTTATCACTTAGGTTATTTGGACACTTAACGTTCTTCAAAAAATATACAATATTAGTGTACCAGGGTTGCATTTCAATACTTGTTAGACAATTTTCACATGTATCAACATTGTTGACCTAAACTAGGTCCAAATTCTCTTCTGTCATCAGTTTTTCCAATCCTAACCCTCTTACCAGTTTTGTGATGTGGATTTCTAGATCAAACTCCTGAACTTTATTTATCCACTTGCACCTCTTCCCTGTTACCTCATTTTGGACAAATGTATCTTTAACAACAACATGAGGAACATATGCATTCCTTTGCACATACCAGATAAGGCCTGAAATCCTTGACTGCCTTCACTAAGGCATAAGCCTATTTTTACATCAGTTGATAGTTCATGTCAGATGACTACAAAGATTTGCTAAAAAATGCTATTAGATGTTCAAATCCCTCATCATCTTTTTGCAAAAGAACTGCAACAACAGTATGGAAAGAAGAAAATATGAATAAAGAAAAAGGTTTGGTGTAATCAGGGGACACTAGGATAGGGGCTTCTTGGATGGCTTGTTTTATTTTTTCAGAGGCTAACTGTGCCTCTTGGTTCCACTCAAATTTTACATCCTTTTTCAGCAATCTGACAATGGGCTTGACCAATTTTGCAAAATTGGCAATAAATCTCCTGAAAAATTTGATTTTCCCTAAAAATGATTGTATGCCTTTCAAATTTTTGGGAGCAAGTACCTTCTGAATAGCCTCAACTCTTTCAGGATCTATTCTTACTCTTTCATTTGACACTGTGTGGCCCAGGAGTTTCCCTTTAGTAACAACAAAGTGGCATTTTTTTGGGTTCAAAGACACCCCATAATCCAATGCTTTTATTGTAACCTTCTCCAAATCGTTACAATGATCTTCTACCCTTTTTGAAAAATTTGTTAGATCATCTTGGTATACTAACATCAGAACATCTATGAGATATTTGAAGGCTACATCCATGGCCCTCTAAAAGGTTGCACCAACATTTTTCAAACCAAATGGCATGCGATCATATACGTAAGTGCCCCAAGGAGTAGTAAATGTTGTCTTGAATTGCTCAGATTATTTGACCAACACTTGATTGTACCCTGAGAACCCATCCATCATAGACAATAAATCACATCCAGTGACTTTATGCAACATAGCCTCAATATTGGGTAGTCCATAGTTATCTTTCAGTGAGGCCACATTCAGGTTTCTAAAATTAACACACAATCTTATGTCCCCATTCTTCTTTCTGACAGGGACCAAGTTAGAAACCCAAGATGAATGTCTTATAGGCTGAATTATGCCTACATCTCTCAATTTCATAAATTCTGTCTGCATTTTGGTAGCCAACAGTGGATTAATGGGCCTTTGTTTTTGCCTAAATGGTTTTACATCTTCTTTAAGAGGGATTTCATGTTGGAACACATATTTTCTATAAGCTTTAAGATCCTCATAAGACTAGGCAAAAACATGCTTATATTTCTTTACCGACTTTATCATATTTAGTCTCACATTTTAATCCAATTTTTTTCCAATATAGACTAACTGAGGGGAAGTCTCAGATCCTAGATTGATTTCTTCTAGATCTTCTAGGGTAGCATTGGATTTCTGGGCCATATAATTGTCATTCATGCTAAACATACCTTCCAATTCAACCAATCCTTTAGGGATATGATTAGTAGCCAATTGAACAACTTCTTGATCAAAGATATATTCCTTGCCATCTACAACTGCTACTAAGTATTCACAATCAATCTCTTGGCCATCATACTGATCCACACATTGGATAAACCTGAGGATATCATCATCATCCTCAAATACTTTCCAGTTATGGACATTGTCAAGGACTGTTGGTCTATTTTTCACTTCTACCAAAGATATGCCAGGAAGGGTAAAATCATTGTTTTTAAGGGCAACATTTGTGAGAAAGTCTACCATTATATTGTTAGACCTTTCTACCCAAAGGATGTTGAAAGCATCAAAGAACTCTAGCCTATCCCAGACCACATATTTGTACAATTTTAGCCTATCATCTTTGGCAGCATATTGGTCTCTATCTAAGCTATGATTAACTGGGAATCTCCATGAATTTTTAGACACTTGATACCATGTTTAATAGCAATATCTATTCCCAATATTAAATCCTCATACTCAACTGTGTTATTTGTACAATGAAAGGCTAATAGAAAAGAATACTTGAAAGTAGTACTTGATGGAGATATGAACAAAACTCCTACTCCTAATCCTTCTTTGGAGCACCATCCATCAAAATACATCTGCCAAAGTCCATCTTGTTGCAATAGTAACTCATCAACAATGAGATTAGTATTTTTCAATTGTGGTTTGATCTCTTGCACAACAAAATTATCCATGTCAATATTTACACAACAATTTAACTAGTCAGGCATAACCATCTCCACCACGATAGATGAACGAGGTTCTCTGTACAAATTGACCTCATTGCCATTTACAAGAAATTTTGCATAAGATAAATCCAACTTCAATCTTCCACCAACTGTTGTTGCCCATTATCTGGACAAAAGAAAGCCATAATAAGGTGGAGGATCCACAACAACTATGTCCATTCTATAAGTAGCATCTGGGAAAGCAACAATTTTTACTTCAATATCCTTCAATGTTCCTATCATAGGAACTTCCCTATTATCCATTGCAAAACAACTTCCAGTAGGTGTGGTGACTTGAAGTCCCAGTTCTCTCATAACATGGTATGACATTACAGTTGTTGCAGCACCAGAGTCTATCATACAATTCTTTAACAAGAAATTGTTAACAACCAAAGTGACATAAAATGGATCCACATAAAGTGGTTCTTGAGTAATTACATTACCAATGCAGATGGTGGAAATTTCTTTATCTTTTCCCTTTGCCTGTTTTTCCTTTTTCTTGATTGACGGAGATTCCTTTTTATCATCATTAGGAATCATGGGGATTTTATTCTGATCTATTGCAGGGATATCATCTATTCCTTTTAGAAGTGCCAATGCAGCTTCTTTGTGCTCCTTTATCTTTAACATCTCCATTAATGGTACTGAAACTTTCATCTAAGTCAAAGCATGTTTCATATCAAACATGGGTAATTCAGAAGATACATCACCTATCTTCTTACCCCTTTTAGCTTCTTACCCATTTTAGCTTTATCACTAGCCATTTGTTCCTTTGCTATTTTTTCTTTTTTTTTTTTTATCAGAAGAAGGATCTTGTCTTACAAATTTCTTATCTCTACTTTCCTTGACAAGCGAGTTTGCAACATCTTGGGGGGAAATTTTCCTAGTATGTGTAGGGGCAGGTTTACCTTTTATAGGTTCCACTCTCCGATTTCTCAAATTGTATGCATCTCTAGCTTGGTTTATAGCTGCAGCTGTCAAGGATCTCTTTTCTTCATTAGTCGGAACTCTGAAATGAGATTATGACTTATCTTTTCCCACTGTGTTAACAGTTGCTCGTGACATAATATCAGTTTTGTCATATGGATCAGGAATAGTTTGTGGCTGATATTTCAAATAAAATATTTCCCCTCCATCCACAACCTGAGGGGGTAAGGTACTATCTGGAAACCAGGGATACGGTTTTCTTACTGTAAACATATTAATAGCAAGGCCTTCTTACGCTGCACCCATTTGTTCATCCCTATCACTCATTTGGTTAGATAAGGCTTGGGATACCACACATTGATATGAAGAATGTGGCATGTTGTAGGCAACACACCAAGGAGAATTTTCAACATAATTTGTACTATTCCTTTTTAAAGGGTCAGGAGTTTCCTTGGCTTTTTGGTTATCTTGAACTTCGGGGATGAGCTTACCATTATTCCAGTTTGTCTTGTATGGATAATCTCTCAAATTAGGCCGCTCGTCAAATCTTTGGTTTGGGTTTTTATTATCATGGTACCCTCCCCTATCATTTTTGTCCATTTTAGTAGTGAGATCTTTCACTGAACTCACTAGTTTGTCAACATCGTCAACTTCTTTGACAGGTTTTCTAGTTTGTCCCTTCTATTTCCAAAGTTTATTTCCATCCCACTTTCCCAATTTTCCTGACACTCGCCTATTAATTTCAATATCAATGGCCACTTTATAGGCTTCTCTCAAGGTCGTTGGGTTCTTGTCCCTAAATAAGACATCTTACCATCAACAACATTAAAATAAGTGGTCATACATACTTCCTCATCTAGCCTTAGCACTTGGAACAATTTATTCATGGCCTTTTGGAATCTAATGTTAAAATTTGCCATATTCTCATTAGGGTGCTTCTTGATGTTATTGAATTCATTCAGCATATAGCTATAATTCACATGTTCTCTATATTGTTCCCTAAAAGATTTTACAAATTCATCCCAAGATGCAATGCTATCATCAGGTAAATTTATGAACCAATCCCTAGCATCTTCTGTTAATGACTGAACAAAAAGCTTCATAATGACATCCTCATTTTCAATTTCAAAGTCAGTTATCTTATCACTAAAAGCTTTCAAATTCTCTTCACAAGTTACAACATTATTTCCTGTGAACTTGGGGATTTTGTCTCTTACCTCATTAGGGATCACATTAGGGTGACCAGGAATGCCTTCAAAGAAAAGGGCTCTATATCTATTTATGTGGATAGGTCTCCTTTGGAAATTTCCAAGCACATTGTTACCAATTGGTCCAATAGCTCCTCCTGGATTTTGAATGGGTGGGGGAACACTTTTTTTGTGGTTGGAGACTTGAATGTGTGGGCCAGGACCAACAGGCTGAGCACTTGCATTTGGGCCAGAGGTTTTAACATTCGAATTAAAACCATAAGATTGCACTTTAGGATCAACTCCTTGACTATTTGGGATTGGGCCATCAGATTGATTTTGTTACTGTGTCCTATGATTAATTGGCATAGAGCTACTTGCAAAAGTGTTGGTAGTGGCATGTAGGAAATCTATCTTCATTCTCATATCAGTTGCAGTAGCCTCTAATTCTAACTTCTCCAGTTGTTTGGCTAAGTCCTCTTTAGCTTTTCTAGCTTGTTCCAGCTCAAGATCAACTTGAGATGTTCCTAGATGAATGATCATGTTTTGCTTAGGTTCCTCTATAGTCACACCAACAACCTTTTTTTTACCTTTATTGGGGGAATCCTTAGTATTTGTCTTAAGTTTTGCATTCTGTTCAATCTCATATGGGTAAAAATGTCTGATGACAGGCCCTTCTTTCTCAAATTCATCCTTTCCAGGATTCGATGTCTTACTTGGGGATTTCTTTCTCAAATCATCAAGATTACCGAATAAGTCTAGATTCAAACCTTTAACCTCTTCATTTAGGATTTTAGCCTTAAGGTCATTTCTTCTAGTTTTAGCCAAGAGTTCTTCTCTTTCCACCAATAAGTCATATAACTCTTGCTCACACTTCTTCCTTGTATCTTCTATTTCCATTTCTTGTTCCTTTTTTCTTTTTCTTAAAGCTGAAACCTCATCCTTCAACTTATCAGAATCATAGGAGGTTGTCTCAGTAGCAGAATTTTCTTTTGGTGGAGCTAGATTTTCTTCTGCAAGGAAGAAACCTATATCAATATTTTCCCCATCTCTAAAAGGATCAAAGTTTGCATCAGCTCTATAAGTGTCAATTGGTCCTATAGCTCCTGCATCTTCAGATGAAGATGACTTTCTTTTTTGAGTAGGGGTCTCCATCCTTCCCTTAGAGGTATTTGGGGAGTCATGTTTAGATATACCTCTTTTGGACCATTGTCTCCTTCCAGGTGTGTGGATCTCTTCTCCAACATCTTTCTCAGGGTTTTCTTTGAAATAGTACCTAGTATTCCTTTGTCGACTCATCTTTCAAAACAAATATGTATATTCAATATGTTCAATGTGCAACACTGGAGTACATAGAGGTTAGAGTCACCACCTCTTTGTAGAGGACAAATATATATAGAATAATTGAGCAGCTTGTCCTAAATTAGACTTTCTTTCACAACAATAAGTCTGAATGAAACTTAAATGCAAAGTTTCGTGATAATTCCTCACCTTGATTAATTGGTAATCTCAAGAAAATTATTCTTCACTGTCTGTATCACTGCAAATCTTCTCCACTCTATAACTTTTCTTTGAAAAACACGCACTGGATTAAATCAAAGATTTTATAGTCGCCAGCCACTCTATTTGAGACAAAATCAGTATCATCTTCAGGATCAAGACCTTCAAACAATGTGCAATGATAGATAGGTAGAATAAAATTGATTTTACAATAATGAGGAACAATAGACTTATTCTTAATATCGCAAGGAATAACTCTTTCATGAACATGACTCTTAGAACATTAAATCAGTCCCCAGTAGAGTCGCCTATTTGTTAGCACTTTTTCTTGTAGAATCAATATACAATAGTAAATGCTTGACTCCCATATTCCCAATTCATATTCATACATGGAAAAGGATAATTAACAAGGATATATTCCTTCTACACTTTGAGTTCCACAAACTCAGGAAGGTGCACCTATCTTCAGATTCACTTCTTCACATGAAATCTTATAGTGGATCAAGGATTTCTAATCATTCTTCTTTTTAAGCCATTTGGCTTAGGAAGGTTAACCTATTAATTATCTCTTCAAGGAATTACCATGATGAAATGTACTTCTCAATACACTTAGCTAGACATGTGTATTCTAAATAATAGAAAGTAAAATATTATTCTATATTTGATTGATTTGATGATAACAATACTCATCAGAACTTGACCAGTGCCTAATCCTGCGCCATAGAGTCATAATGAAACATACATTCACCAAAGATGATTAATTAAAACACAAACAAAATCTCAGATAGAATACCTTACAAACTATCCTTTCACTCTCACACCTCTGTATCATATAAAACCCTAACCCTCTGGAGCTATTTGCAAGATTTAAACAACTCACAAATAATAACACAGTTACCTTATAACTGGTACATTTAAAATGCTTTACAAATTAAACATAGAAGAGCTGAATGTAAATGTAAAAAGACATCAATGATATGAAACTGGAAATCCCATTGTATTTCATTAATAATATCTTGATTTAAATGCATTCAAATTGACTAAAAACTTAAATCTTAGACACAATTCAAAAATCTGCCTCGCGGTTTTGATTTTACCATCCTATACAATATCTTACAACTTGCTATTTATAGCCAAAATTAGTCATCTTGGAATCCTTAAAGATCAAGGATGCAACAAGCTTCATATGACTAAGCTAAAAGACAAAACTCAGAGCCAAATAAGACAAAATAACAAGTGGATAGAATAACCACTTTTGCTACAAGATATTCCAAATATTTTTGTCCTATGAACGCATGGTGATTGTATTTGCTTTACATTTGTTTGGAGACAATCATCTAGTATTTTTTTATCTTTGATCATGTTGATGTAGGATCTTTCATCTTCTCTTGTATTATTCAAATTGTTGGGAGACATTGTTATCCATGGCCTTTCATACATTATGCTCTTCTCCTTGATCAACTGCCTGGTACTTGTCCCTCCAGGAAGTGTACACTTCATCACTTGGCCAATAAAAACCAATGACTTCATCCCTTTTTCTGTTGATCTCACCCCAGCTAGCACTTGCCTTCTCAACCTCTTCTTTCCAAAACTCAAAAAATTCCCTGGCTTCGTTAATGATTTTTATGGTTTGAACAAACAAAACCGTGCTTTCCAAGATAATGAAGCTATGTGTCCTGGTGGTTATTGTTTCTTTTACTTGCCTTAACCATAATGCCTCATTCTTTATATCACCACCCTTTTTGAATAGGTTGGGATTTATCTCATACTTATCCTTTGAAAACTCTCTCCTCAAGGTTTCTACCTTTTTGATGAGGGCGCTTCTTTTGATATCCAAGTCTGTCATCAACTTTAGGCACTTGTAAGTACAGGTTAGAATAATATCAACATTGTTTTTCTCGTTGGATAGGGAATAAAATGATTTCAAATCAGCCCCTTTTCCCTTCCATCTATCCATGACCAAACCCCATTGATCTTTGTCTACATCATACTCACTTATTATGTTAATAATCTTCTTCCCCAAAAGATAAAGAGTAGCAAGATTCACTTCCCTAGCACACCTCAGGAGGCTTGAATATATCTTATTAGAGTATCTTTGTTTAACCCATTCTTCTGCTTCTTTGTATACTAAGGACTCTTCAAGATCTTTCTTACTGGTCTCTTCTAATCTTGTCCTTTCAGCACCCAATCTCTCTCTTTCCAATCCCACATCTACTTGGGTAACATGACTTGATGGCATAGGAGAAGGGGGATAAGTTATGAATGGGCTAGATGATGAGGGCTGGTAAGGATCTTGTGTAATCATCATATGAGGAACAAAATCTTCTGAATGCCTATCTTCCAATTCAGCAATCTTCTTATCTTTCTCAATAGATTTTATCTTCTCCTCATTGTAAGCACCCAGAACTCTCTCAAAATTTTCACTTAGGCTTTTAAGTTCATTTTTTAATCTTTGGGATACACATAAACTAAACTTAGAAGATTCTAAAGTTATACCTGCTGCTTCAACACCCTCTATTTCTGCAACTCTTTGTACCAAAAGGCTACCTGAATGTTCAACTTGAGTGTCTTCACAAGTTGTTTTGGGGGTTCTTTTTCTCAATTGCCACATAACTAGGGTTGCATGATCTTCACTGAACTTAATTCCCTTTGAAGATTTCTGTACTTCTACTTCAGTGGCATGAACAGTTTTAGTTTCCTTCCTAATGGCATCAAAAACAATAGCATCAGCTATGTCCCATTCTGGGAGTATCAATACTCCTTCCCTTTTGACCAGATCTCTGCCTTCCTCAGGAGTTATCTTTTAAAACCTAGATAACATCTCCTTTTTAACTTCATTTTCAATTTCCTCTTTATATCTGGCAGGTTGTTCTTATTGCTTTTGTTGGCACTTATTCTCGAATTCATCAATATGAATTCTCCACAAGAATTGCAAAAATGCTCTTTCTTTAACAAAGTTGTCACCAGAAAGAAATTTGTCACTCGCCTGTTGTGTCAATGGATCCATCTCTTTACCATCAAACTCTACCACTGTTAAATCCAATTGAGCATGTTTTGGCTTTTCAAGCACCCCTTCCTGCAATTCTTGGGTTGTGACATATATTTGCCTAGTATTTCCCATTTGTACCAATTGCTGAGCTACAACTTGTTCATCCATGTGCGTTGGGGATTGGGAAGGAGAATAAATCTGTTCATGTTGTTGTTATCCCTCTTCTATCTTTTGCCTCTTGGGGGATGAAAATGTTTGAACACTAGGATCTAGTGGCCTTTTCCCTTTTTGATCACTGGTCTTTCCACCTATTGGTAAAATTGTGTTGTATCCCCTCTATTTCTATACTAGATATCCTCCTTGTGGAATATTCCTAGCAGGGAATGCCCTACCCAAAATTACTTTGGCCTTCTCTGGTTCTGTTTGCAAAATATTATCTCTTTTTTGGTTCAATGCCTGCATAATCTCTTCAAACATATACATTAGAGACTCAATCTTCTTATCCCATGGCTGAAATTCCTTCAAAGGGTTATATAATTTATCAAAATGGTGTATAAAAATCAAGGATTTTCTTATATTCCAACCATTTTTCTTTCTTTATCTCCTGGTTTATTAAGTAAAATTCATTTTTGACTATATCTCTTGGAAAGTTGGATTGATGATTCAACACCACACATTTGGTCTTTTCCCTGAACATATCTTTAATGAATGCCTCTGGGCCAACACACTTGGATACTATTGTGGTCAAATTGTAAGGTTTCAAATAATCATGCAGGTGTTTCCATCCTCCCTTGGTGATAATGAGTTGGTGAGCAATGGTGATGATAGGAAAAATAGTTCCTTTTCCTCTTCCTGTCAGTGCATCCTCCTGCAAGCCCCCAATCTATCTTAGGACCTTTGCCAACCCTATGTTAAGGGGCACTCTATAGGGTAATATGTTTGGAACTCCCCTGAAACCATAGACCTTGAATACAGTTGATACTAGATAAGGGATAACATCACCCCAATTATGTACCATATTAAGCTCTTGGTCATATTCTTTTGGCCTCAAGAATTTCAATAGTGCTACAGGAATCCTAGGATCATCCTTCAGCAACAATGCCCTAAGTCTGGCAGCAAAATATCTGTCAAATTGATGTAACTTGCCTCTTTATTGTCCCAAGTCATATCTGCATTCCACAACTATACATACATGATTTCATCATCCTTAACTCTTATCAATTCCATCTCCTTTTTGAAATAATTAGCTCCTTTATATAGAAACACATGCATCAACAGGGAGTACCATGCAAAAGGTCTGGTCACCTTTGTGTTCTGGACACCTATCAACCCTTCATGAATTAGGTCTGCAATGTATGGAGCAAAATCAAAGATTATTGCTAGATGGGGATGCAAAATCTCAACCATCATAAGCATATAGTGGATGTGCATTTAAACTTGCTCATCATCTCCATAGACTTGGAAAAGAGCCCTATAAACTGATTTGGCCTTTAAAGTAAAATAATCAAGTTTGAATGGTTCTTTAGTATTAGGCCCTACCAGAACTAAATCCCCAACCATGCCAAAATATTGTTGCAGGGGTCCTTCTCTGAAGTATTTTCTTTGGGCTTGGTATACTTCTTTTAATTGATTAAAGTTAATCTTGTCCATAGAAGTATTTTGATCATTCAATTTGAAAACCTCCCTAATTTCTTCTGCAGTCACCTTTATCAGGATTTGCCCATTTTTATCCCTGACCACTCTGGATATGCTGTCATAATTCCTAGCTATGTGTACAAGCATGTCCATGTCCATAAAAATTCTAGGCACTACCAACTTGCCTACGTCGAATTGCTACACATTATTGTTTGGGGGATTAGCATTTCTCTGACCAAAAAGAACCTTAAACAAAGCCAAGCCAGTCATACCTATTTTGGCATCCTTAATAGATTGACCCAAATCATACAACCCTTCAGTTATTTTCAAGCGCAGATCCTTGGGGACTAATTCCTTTGTCTTAGAGGCATCATTAGTTGACATGGTCAATTGTTGCAACAAATCATCACAAACATTTCTATCCTTATAATTGACCTTTTCAGAGAATTCTCTTCTTGGTGACATTGTGAATTTAGGGTTTCAGAGTCTAACAATGGATAATTTCAATGTAAATCATTTCTCTTACCACACACCCTATTAATTCCTTTAAATTTCTTACAACCCAGAAATACCAGTACCAGAAAATTACCCGTTCCACAAGAAGCTTGAAAATCTGGATGTGATCACTACAACCTTACTCCACTCTGCAACCGTTGTCAATTATGCAAAATGACTTGAGTGATCGATAAGATAGCAATCTAATCATCTTAAACATTAAATTTTAACTTGAAAGAGATACATGTTTTCCATTACTTCTCCCGAGTTCAAAGCTTGGCGTCCAACTGTTGAAATTTATTACTTCATTATTTTAAAATAGAACTGTCTATTTCACTAGCTTTTCCCCATATCGGACGGTCTATAGAAAATACTCCACAACATTCATCTCCCCGGACACATGGCATCATGTCGCTTTCCCTTTATAGTTAAATTTCAATCACTTTTGATCTAAGTCTTTGCACCAACCGTTCGATCTTTTTTAACTCGAGTGATCTTTACTTAACTTTGCATTGCTATGGTGCCCCATCAACTTGAACACGCATCATCATGAAAATTTCCCTCATTAGTTAAAGATCATATACTTTATGCTCAAGGATTTATGCCAACCATTAGATCTTCTCAATCTTTAGTGGTTTTAATCATCTTTGTAATCCGTGGCCTCGATCTTGCAGAGACACGTGGCAACATGGGACATTCCCTCATTAGTTAAAACAACACCATCTTTTATCTAAGGCTTTGCGCCAACCGTTAGATTTTCATTAACTTGACCAATCTTTATTTAGCCAGTTGTTTACCATCTGCGATTTTCAAAGTATACATTGGGACACATGTCATCATGGCACATTCCCTTGATGGATAAAGGCCTATCATCTTATGATTGAGGGTTAATGCCAATCATTAGATATTCATGGAGATAGTGTTGATTTATCATATCCTTTATTAAATCGATGAGCCCACTGATTTGCCAAGTGTCACCACGGTGCTTTCCCTCGATGAGTAACTCAACAACATCTTTGTCATGAGGCTTTACGACCACTGTAGGATTAGATATAACTTGTCCTCTATTTAAATTTAGCTTTATGATGACACTCTGGCCCACCTAGGATACGCGTCGCAATGGGGATTTCCCTCGATGCTAATCTTCATTCATCTTTCATTCACAGGTAAAGCACGGGCCCTCAGATCAAATTTGATCTATGGTGATCTCACAACTTGCATTTCAATCTACGACTGAATCAGACAGAGCCATGTGGTTTCATGGTGCATTCCCTTGATAGTTAAAGATCAATAATCTTCATCATGAGGGAAAGCGAGAACCGTTAGATTAAGAAAGACTTGCACGACACATGATAAAAGGAAATAATAGGCTCGCAGGTTTTTTTAAACTTTAGGAATGATTAACACTTAAGACTTAGGAAAGAATAAAAAATGACCCCATTCAAAAAGAACACACGGTTTAAAGATGACTTAAGTGACTGAATAAAGTAACACAAAAATAGAACCCGCCAAGAACATTTAGGGTATTTTTTCAAATTCAAACAAATTATGACCCTAGAATTATGGTTTTCATCATTTTAGGACCAGGGTGTAACATTTTATAGGGAGAAAAACATGAAATACTACCAACACTCTCCTTAGGATCATCTCCTTCTCTATGTCCTCCATGTACTTGTCTTCCATGGAATTCTTCTTCTCCCTCATTGTCTTCTTCATGAACCTTCTCTACCCTAGGTTCTCTTCTCTCTTTCTATAATGCTTCTATCCTCTCCAATATTTGAAGTCTCTCCCTTCTCATTTGTCTTTCTTCCCTTTCCTTGGTTGCTTCTAACTCCCTATTCTCCATTTCCTTCTCCTCAAGTTTTGCCTTCAACTCTTCAATTTCTCTAGCCATCTGGTTCTTAGGTGCCATAGTTGCTTCAAACCTCTACCCAAACCTTTCCCTGATGCTCTGATACCACCTAATGTAGAGGTAATCAGTGGTGTAAGGACTAAATGATGAGTATGAAGTATTAACCTTTGAGAGGTTTAAACACTAATCAAATACCCCTAAGGCCTAATAAAGCCAAAATGAACACAAGTGGACACACCTTCACCAAATGGAAAATAAGAATGGATATGATCTATATTAGTTGGATTCAACAAGATTTTACAAGTTTAAAGGTTTAGAACCAAACCTAACACCCCAAACTCTCTAATTGGCAAACAAGCCTAACAACCCTTCCTTGTAGGTCAACAGTGACTCAAAACACAAATTTACTCTAGATCTTCCCAAAACACTAGACAAAAACAATAGCTTTTAGGATACCCTTTTGGATGAAAACTAACATATATGAAACTTAGGCTATGTTGTTTTGGAAAGTACAGTGGATCCTTCAAACTGTACCCTACAAACATACACCAAAAGAGACCAATTTACAAAGGAACTATAAGTTTCCCTTACTCCCTGACTTCAAGACTTCAAAAAGTCTTCTCATATGTTTCAAAACCTCCAAATATGCCACCAATTTGGGCCTTGTATGTCTCCAAGTGCGTAAGCCCCAAATTGCTCTTAAATAACCCTCTAAACTAGGGCCTTCCAATATAATTCCTTCCACTCACTTATAGGACCAACCGAGGGTGGATCCACCATAAATAGGGTGTACCTAGACTCCACAAATTAAAAAAAAACATATCTCCTTCAGTCATATCTCTTTTTGTTGCTCCCAACCAACCATTTCCATTAACCTTTCACTACTCCTTCTCGGTGACCACCAACCAATAACTCTTCTTCTACACATTAACTTGTTATATTTGTATCATACATATTAAGGATTAATAACTCCATGAGAATCATATTGTATGCATCCATGGAATGATGATCCTTGCCTTAGATTAGTTCAAAATTACAAAGAAAACACTGAATTCTGGGAACAGTCAGCAATGTCTAATGAAGTAGTCTAATATAGGAAATTTAAAACATGTGAAATGAATTGAAAATAATTTAAATAAGTTATTATATTAAGTTAGATAATTCAATGAACAATTTGAATTACAAACAATGCCAAACTTGCATAAAACTATGTGTTTGTATTGATTTCCATTCATAGTCTGTACACCAGTCTGATTTCTCACTGTCCCCTCCATAAAAAGACTCCATACAAGGTTTATAGAATTCCTTCCAACCATCTCAACTGATTTGAATCATTTTTAATCACTAATTTTAGGATTGCTAAACTGCAATCTTCCCAAGAACACCTGCATGCATAGCTATTACATAAACAGAAGCAAAAGACAGAAGATAGAAGGATCTATGGAGGCCAAAAAGCCAGAGACATCATGTGCTCAAGAAAATAATATATTGATAATATGTTTCTATGATTTACAAACTGATGTAAAAACTCTGTAAATAAAACTAAGCGGTGATTCCTTATAAAGGATACCGAAACCCTAAAAGGGAAACTCTAACAAAATAGAAACTGCCTAAGTGAAACTTAAGCACTAAAGAGAAATTACTAAATTACTCTAACACCCCCCCTTAAGTGTAACTTAGGGAGAAGCAAAACTGCTAAACTACTGCAGAAAGAAGGAAAGATGGGTCCCGACAACTAGGCCTGATCAGGTACCCAAAATAAAAAGCAAACTAGATGAAGGAAACAGAGCCTTCAATCTAGGGAAAGAGGTGTCCCAGAGAAAGGAACAAGAAAAGAGCTAGAAGCAACTCCGAAGCATGTCTGAAAACTCTGTCAGAAGATGCTGCTGGAACCCCCACTGAAGTGCATGACCAGGTAGAGAAGACAAATGTCTGAAGAGCTGATCAATCAAACCAGGAAGCAATAGACCCAATAGGTGAACCCCCCCATAATGCTGAATTGGAAGAGGTGACAGGAACACTGAAATGCAGTACCAGAAACAGCTGCAGAAGAAGAACCAGGAACACCAACAGTGCAACAGAAGTACACACACAAGATAAAGAGCAGTGTCATAGACACACTACATGGGCTAATGTCGTGGAAGGTATGCTCACTTGACAAAAGTGGATGTGCCTAAAGCGGCAAATGCATCATAATCCCCCCATGGCACTTTATAACACAGTGCAAGTACATCAACCGAACCAGGTGTACAAGATCTAAAAATGCAGAAGAAGGCACTTTATCTCAGTGCGTTTACAGAACAAAGATGCAACAGAAAGAGCATGCAAGCTCAGAAGTGAGAAAGAAGAGTGAGCTATGAACTCAGAAGAAGAGATCCCAGGACCTGTAGAACCAAGCACACCACCAGAGTGCATAAACTGCAAAACTTGGATGAGTGAAAACCCAGAGTAGAATATGGAAAAATAACCTCTACCACTGAATAACACACTGAACCATCTTTTCGACGATATCTCATTTGCCGAAAAAGGAGTCCGGATGAGCCAGATATGACTCCCGAAAGGCAAAAAGAGACATCGGACTTCAACAGAAAAAAAATGCTATTGAAACGGTGGAACCAAAAACCCTAACCTCCATCATCGAAAAGTGCTCGGAAAGAGCTTTCCGACGGTATATGGAAGTCAGAAAAAGACCCCCGTATGCTCCCTGTAGAGCGAAAATAGACAGGTAGGGTCAAAAAGGGCCTCAGAGAAAAAAAATAAGCCCCTGGGGCTAAAAGGAGGCCGGCCCCTGGGTGCATGCACGCTCAGGGGGCTGGGCATAAGCCTCGGGTCACTCATGTGACCGCCCGCGCTAGAATTAAAGCCCTCGGGGGTGCCAAAAATCTCGCCGCTCGGGCGGAGCGGAGGAGGTGAGCACGGCGCCGGGCGTAGAGGCGGAGTCGGGGGCCGCTGGGGCGGCGAGCGGAGGACAGAGCGGGCGGAGGCCGACGGAGAGGTGGCAGCGGCGGCTGGGAGTTTGAATGGGTGGCACGGGCCGCAAGATATAGAGGTGCGCCACCGGCGGTGGCCGAGCCCCAGAGGGGCGGTGGCGGCCCCCCGGTGGCGCCTTTTTAACAACACTGCGCTCATTTTTTCAACCAAAAAAAACATTAAAAAACTAATGTTTTTTTTTTTTTGAAAAGCGTGTCCGTACAGCCCTAGGAGGCCAAATTTTTTTATCCAGACGCCCCGGTGTCCAAATCGGACAAGCTTTATATGGATTCTAAGGTTTTTGGGCCTTCTGGACGCAATGGCAGTGTCCGTTTGGGCCCAAAATGCCTCCAAAAATAGAGACCCCCCAGAACCAATAAACAAATACCGAAAAAACCTCTGAAAGCTTCAAACCCTCGCTGCTTCAACAAAGAACGAACAACCAGCTGCAGAGTGGCTCTGATACCATGTTAGGATTGCTAAACTGCAATCTTCCCAAGAACACCTGCATGCATAGCTATTACATAAACAAAAGAAAAAGACAGAAGATAGAAGGATCTATGGAGGCCAAAAAGCCAGAGACATCATGTGCTCAAGAAAACAATATATTGATAATATGTTTCTATGATTTACAAACTGATGTAAAAACTCTGTAAATAAAACTAAGCGGTGATTCCTTATAAAGGATACCGAAACCTTAAAAGGGAAACTCTAACAAAATAGAAACTGCCTAAGTGAAACTTAAGCACTAAAGAGCAATTACTAAATTACTCTAACAACTAAAATATTTAAGATGGATTTCCCTCCTAATTCTAATTAGTCGTTGGGATTCAAAAGTTTGAATTCTCCAACTTACAAATTATTTAATAAAACATCAAATTAACTTCTCAAACTTTTCAAGAAGGTTACTAAGACCTTAATAAACACTTATAAACTCATCTTATACTCCTAATACTTTGATTACATCAATTTATCAAATTTTCTCATTATTCACCATCTAAGATCCTAAGGTCCTTAACAGGCCCTTTAGGATCTATTACAACTTTATTGTTTTTTATTGCATCCCAAGCCTTCAAAGGAAATTATTGGCTTTAGTAAATGCCAATTTATTTTCTCAATCTTCATCTTGTCTTCTCTCTATCCTTTTTAACCTTGGATGTCCTGTTACTCCTGCATTAGAAAGCCAAAGAACTAGCAAGTTTTCCAGATATCAGCACACTGGACACTATAGTTGGTTTATCTGTAGATATCACAGAGCACATTTTTATACTTTAGAATATCCAAGACACCTAGGAGGCTATATTTTCAGGCGTACACCATAGGTATAAACATCTTTTTGATTAATAAGTTTTACTTTTGGCACTTTTTCTCAAAAAAGGGGATAGATATATTTCTAGTCAGAAAACAAAAAAAAAGGTCTGTGTGTGTGTGTGTGCGCGTGTGTGCGTGCATGTGTGCATGTGCGTGTGTGCGTGCGCGCGCGCGCGTGTGTGTGTGTGCGTGTGCGTGTGCGTGTGCGTGCGTGCGTGCGTGCGTGCGTGCGTGCGTGCGTGTGTGTGTGTGTGTGTGTGTGTGTGTGTGTGTGTGTGTGTGTGTGTGTGTGAAACAAAAAAAGGTATGAATGTGGAAAATGAAAAAAATATATGTATAGGGAGTAACCTCCTAGGGGGAGTTACACATTTTTATGACTTTGGATTTTTTTCAAAAATGCCCAACTAATGTCAAAGGGGGAGATTTTTATCTCTACAAGATATTTTTTTGCCATTAGTTTAGTCAAAGTCATGGAGTCAAGGAGAATCAGTCGGTGAAAGGAGATAGTCAATTATAAGGCTAGTCGGTAAAGTAACAGAGTACAAAACACCTACAGTTATGGAGCAATGCACTACACCGAGCACATGTGTAGTACATTGAGATGATAGTCATCGATAATTGAAGATGATTGAACATATTATTATGGAGTTACTCAACTGAGTTAGACAGTTAATTGAAAATGCAATCAGATCACATTTAATGATTGTTAGAGCATTAATTAAGAGTCTACAAGCAGGTATAACGGTTTGTTAAATGATCAACGATTTAAATAATTCAGAGTGAAGATCTAAGGCATAGATCAAATGACAAAAATAAAGTTTGTCATTTCCAAGGAAAACAAGTACCGAGGTAAAAGTGACATGGTCACCGAGCTGTAAAGAAGATCTAACTGTTAAGAAAAATTCACAACATACCTAATGCATAAGATTCAGAGGCATAATCTTGTCTATATATTGGATGAATTTATAAGTTGAAATATATAGGAGAAAGAGAGAAAAGAATTGAAATTGTTATTTTTGTTGAATGAGAAAGTTAAAGGAGTTATTGAAGAACAAGAGCAGAGCAGAGAGCACCAAGTAGAAATTCAATTACAATAGAGAAAAATAGAATAGTGTTACAATTTGAGATTGAGGGTACATCTCTAAGTGTAGAGATTGTTAAAATAATTTAATTAGGTAGACCTAACAAGTCTTATATATAATCTTAACCAAGTAAGCTATTAGAAATAACTAAAATTTGTAGCTCTAACGGAGTACCCTTTATACTGCAACTAGTGAAGGTTGTGGGTGTCATCCCCACCGCAGTTTTTTCCTCTAACCAAGGATTTATGTGTTACCAAAATTTTGGTGTTATGAGTCGTATTGTGTAATGTTTTAATGTTATGGTTTTATAAGCTTTACATTACTTTCATTTCAAAGTTATGAACTCGGTAGTCAGTAAGCAGAAGTATATGGTTTATCAATAAATGTGGTTAGAAAGTTTTTAGTGGTACTAATTCATCCCTCCCCTCTCAGTCCCAACTTTCCATAGTTATTCCAACAATTAAAATGATAATTTACCTTTGTGTTTACATTACATGTTTTATATTCATGTAATTTCCTTTCATATTTCAAGGTTGATTCCTAAACAAGGGTTTGACCAAGGCAAACCCCTTTAGACAACCTTTTCCCTATTTTGTTGTATACAAGAATCAACCATGAACTCACATTTCCAGATCTAGAAAGTGTAGACCCTGACAGAGCTCCCAGGAAAATATGAGCTTTGAACCTAGGATACACAACATTTTAGTCGCTTTATACTTGGGTACAAAAATCCTCAACTATTAAGTACCCTCTTGTTTAGCCCAAAATTTTCAGGATAGAAAGTTGACATCTTACAGAGCTCACGTATGAATTTACAACCAATTTCGGGACTCTAATAGTCAGATAAATAGAATTTAAACAACAAGATCTCCATTATCTCCTAGGTGCACTTTTATTTCATTGCATTTACATTTCCCAGTTTACAATAATTTTCACTTTTCAAGTCAAAACCCTCTTCAAGGAAAGATAACTTGTCACAATTAGTGCTTGAATCCATATTTGAGCCTATTGGAACAATGTCCTTCCTAACGAGCAATAGCCCTTGAAAAGGGGATGTGATTTAGCCTCTATTTGATTGCATGTCCCTTTTTCCTACTATTCATTTTGGTGAACCCAACTCATCACATTTTCATTCTGATTTGGTGACTAGATCTATTTTATATGCGTTGCATTAATCACTATTTACATCACATCTTTCCTACATTGTAAGTATTTAGATATCTCCTTTATTCGTGATTGGTATGATGCTTGATGTTCTTTTTCATTAAAATTGAAACTAATCTAAATTTAATTGTTTCTTGGATTTAGTGTTAGATCTCCTTTGTGCATTACATCTACTTTCTATGTTGCATTTTCATGCTTATAAAATCACCTAGCTTCAATTATTACCTTAATTTGGTGCATTGGAGATGTCTTTCATTCATTAAGCCTAATTCATACATCATTACTATTTTCCTAGATCTATCTTTCCCTTTCTTGTGCATGAGTGTTATTACATTGAGTCCTATGCATAGCATTTCATTTAGTAGAAGTTGTAGACTTATGGGTTCTTTTGATCCCGAGTCCTCTTTATTTCCTAGGAATCTTGATGAGACCAACATGCCTCCTATTGTAGAAAACAAATCTTCCAACTCTTCTCATGATGAAGATGAGACCTTAAAAGTCCCTCTTATGCAAGTGTAAAATTTTTCTCACGCTTTGAAAATTTTGACCAATGGTTGTGATGCAGGAGTATCCTGGGTTAGTTGGCAATCTTGTGTCACCAAAAACATGTTTTGGTTTTATTTTGATTTGTTGCTTGGGAGCTCATTAATCTGGTCAGTAACTGCCTTGGAGTTCCTTGTTGGAGTGCTTGGTTACCTTTTGGTTCGGTTACTTGTGGCTCGGTCTCAGTGACTGGTTTCTCGATCTTGGTGACTTGTTGCTCAGTGATGTCTATTCGATGGAGCTTGGCTCGGTTGTTCCTCTCACCGATTAGTTTGTTCTCGGTGTGCTTGATCATCGACGGGGTTTATGCTATCTATTGGGTTGGCTGACTGGTGCATTTAATTAGTGGTTGCGTGTGGGAGATGTGAGGACCTATATCTTGTTTGGTTCACCCTCTTATGCAGATTTAATGACCGTTGGAGGCCGACTGATGGATAACACGCTGCTTGTGTGTTCATGATTCCGACTTGGGTTTATTTATGTTATTTCAATTGTAATGCCGACTTGTGGCAAGTTTGTATAAAAGAGAGTCTAGGTTGATGTTTAGAGAGGAGGGAGGTGGAGGATGGCAGAGATAAGCTGATAAATTGAAAGACTGAAACTTGATGCAGATAGTTGTAAGTGGGTAGATAGAAATTCTTTGATTGCGTGGAGGCTTGCGAGCACAAGTTTAGATATGGTTTCTTCCACTTAGCTATAGAGTAGACTGGGAATGTTGGATCCTATGAGATCTTGTTGATTCTATTATTGTTTTGGCCCTAACTAGGAAGACCTTACAACCCAACATGTTGATTGTAATGTTCCGTTATTGATAACAATCTGATTATGGTTTTTTCATATTTGAATACGAATCTGAGTATATGCTGATATAATTTGTTATATCTCTAGTGTTGTTATGTTTCCTTTGTTGTCTTGTTGTTGGCTGTAAGTTTGGATAGTCCTTTATTGGATCATCCAAGCTTGACTGCATCAAGTGGTATCAAAGCTAGTTATTTTCTTGTGGAACTTAGAGTTTTCAAAGATCTAGAGAGATTCCTCCAAGAAGATTGGAACCTAGAGTGATTTCATATCTTTCTAAAGAGGTGGAAGCGGGGATAACAAAAATATTTAGATATGAGATGGTGGAAACAAAAAATGAAATCATAGAAGGTATAAAAAATGTTGGATTATATAGAGGTCTGAGAAAAGATGATGGTTATGAAGAAGTTGTTGAAGACTTTGAAGTTTCTAGATTTAGTGGAGATGACAGAGCCGATCGGATGGAGAGATTTGGAGGAGATAGAACTGATCAGTTGCAGATATCTAGAGCTCGGTTTAGTACAAGTTACCAAATGGAACTGTCCAATTTTTAAGGTATATTGAGACCCAAGGATCTGGTTGATTGGATCAGTGAGTTAGAAGACTACTTTGAGCTAGAAGACATTGAAGATCCACTTAGAGTGAGATTTCTATAGAGTAAGTTTAAAGGACATGCTTCTTTATGGTGGAAAGAGTTGTAGAGGGACAAAGAAGAAGAAGGTGAGATGAAGATCAATCGATGGAGGTTGATGGTGACGAAGCTAAAAGCTAAGTTCATTCTTGTCGACTATGAACTTGAGTTGTTTAAGAAATTGCAGAATATGAAATAGAAGGAGATGATTGTGGAAGATTATACCGAGGAGTTCTACAAGCTGACTATTTGGTCTAGGCATATAAAAATTTCTAAGGAAAAGGTGGAGATGTATATCAATGGTTTGAGATTCAATATCCAGGATGAGATTGGTATGGTGAAAATTGACTCGGTAGAGGATGCTTATCAGTATGCATTGAAGGGAGAAGATAGGTTGAAAATAAGACATCATGGTAATTCCCGAGGGAAAGAGAAGCAAGAACAGTTGGTAAAAGATAAACCAAAATTTGAAGATGAACTGAAACTCGTTGAACCGAGGAGAAGAATAGGTAGAGGTGTATTCAGAGGTACTTGTTATAACTGTGGTGAAGAAGGACATCGATCATTCAAATGTCCCCATGCAGATAAGAAGGTTGGTAGTCACTGAAATGCTATAGTGAATGAAGTTGTAGAGAATGAACTTGAGGTGGAGGGTGTGACTCTCTTGATTAGGAGAACATTTTTGCCCTCAAAGCAAGCTGATTCTTTTTAGAGGAAGAACTTGTTCAGGACTGTGTTTAAGTTTGGTGGTAAATGTTGTAAAGTGATTGTTGATGGAGGAAGTACTAACAACCTAGTTGCTAAAGAGATTTTTCAGAAACTTGGTTTGAAAATACTGAGACATACTTGTCCTTATAGGATAAGTTGGTTGCAAGAAGATCATGCAGTAGAAGTGAAGGAGCAGTGCATGGTAAGTTTTCACATTGGTTCTTATAGATATGAAGTATTATGTGACATTATGGAGATGAGCTCTTGTCATATTTTACTTGGGAGACCTTGGTAGTATGATAGAGAGGCTATTCATGAGTGTAAAAGGAATTTATTTACGATCTTGAAACATGGGCAAAGGTCTACTTTGATTCCTTTGAAGGATGAAGACAAAGGAAGGAGGAACTTGAGCATTGGTAGCAGATTTAAGATGGTTTCAAGGGTTGGTGCAGACATTTGGATTCAGGGGTATGAAGATAAGTTAGAGAGTACTAGTGGAAAAGGAAGCATAAGAAAAACTGAGGGAAGAGTGCGTCAGTTGAGGACTTGGAGGATATGTATATCAAGAACCAGTTTGGGATCTACGTGCTGAATCCCGACAAATGTTCATCCAACTTCTAAGAACATCTTTTCACACATGGGGTGTCTGATGTAGGAGCATCCTAGGGTAGTCAACAATCCTGTGTCACCAAAAACATGTTTTGGTTTGATTTTGATTTGTTGCTTTGGAGCTTGATAATCTAGTCAGTAACTGCCTTGGAGTTCCTTCTTGGAGTGATCGGTTACCTGTTGGCTCAATTACTTGTGGCTCAGTCTTGGTGAATTTTTTCTCAGTGGTGTATGTTCATTGGAGCTCGGATTGGTTGTGCCTCTCACTGAGTATTCTGTTCTCGGTGTTCTTGATCATTGACGAGATTTATGCTATTTCTTGGGTTGGCCGACTGGTGCATTTAACTATGTGGTTGTGTGTGGAAGATGTGAGGACCTATATCTTGTTTGGTTCACCCTCCTATGTAGATTTAATGACCATTAGAGGTCGACTGATGGATAACACGTTGGTTGTGTGTTTATGATGCCGAATTTGGTTTATTTATGTTATTTCAATTATAGTGCCAACTTGTGGCAAGTTTGTATAAAATAAATTCTAGGTTGATGTTTAGAGAGGAGGGAGGTGGAGGATGGCAGAGATAAGTTGATAAATTGAAAGATTGAAAGTTGATGCAGATAGTTGTAAGTGGGTAGATAGAAATTTTTAGATTGCTTGGAGGCTTGCGAGCACAAGTTTAGATCTAGTTTCTTCCACTTAGCTATAGAGTAGACTGGGAATGTTAGATCCTATGAGATCTTGTTGATTCTATTGTTGTTTTGGCCCTAACTAGGAAGGCCTTACAGTCCCACATGTTGATTATAATGTTTAGTTATTGATAACAATCTGGTTATGGTTTTTGCATAATTGAATCTGAATACGAGTATATGTTGATATAATTTGTTATATCTCTAGTGTTTTTATGTTTATTTTGTTGTCTTGTTGTAGGTTGCAAGTTTGGATAGTCCTTTATTGGATCCTTTGAGCTTGAATACATCAGGTTGGGACAATAAAATTCTAATCCCGAGGTCATCTCTATAATAGAATGTTTGAGAAAGATAATTTATAGTGATGAACATTGTGTTAATGTCTTGCATATATCTCTCACCTTATTGATAACAATATCAAACCTATTAGAGAGTGTTCTCTTGAACTAGGTTTCACTCCACCTTCCACTAGTGTACAAACTTCCATTTCTGTTACTACCTCAATACCTAGCGTATCCACTTATGATCCACCTATCATAACCATTTTCATTTAAAACACCAACCCTACACATGTTACCATTCCTAATCTCATTGTTCCTCCTCCTACGAGTGTTCCATGCTTTTCTTTACCTTAATCCATGCCTACAAACAATAGTGTTCCATTTTCATATTCCCCCATCCCTTTCCATTTCCCATACTAGTCCAAACATCTCACACATATCTCCTACCACTATCTCTACTGAATCTACTATCAAAAGTCTTGCTTAAACTATTTCCTCATTATAAAAACAAGCAACTTCCATGACTCAATCCAAGTTCAACATTCCTAATTGTGATATTGATATTCCTTTGTCCCTATATATTATCTGTGTTTCTATCCCTCAATATATGGAAATTCCACATGTAGAGACTTACAATGGTAAAGGTGATCCCTTAACGCATATCAAAACCTTTCAAACCTTGTAAAGTGATTTTTATCATAAAAATAGGTTCATGGCTAAGCTATTTACTAGAACCTTGTGAGATAAAGCCTTGCAATGGGATTGTTCTTAGCCTCCTTATTCCATTGATTCCTTTCAAAAACTTGTTAATGCTTTTAATTCCTTTCAAAAAATTGTTAATGCTTTTATCCAACAATTTCAAAACAATATTGGTCCTAAGATTTCTTTAAATAATTTAATGTATTGTAGACAAGGTGTTAAATAAAAAGTGATTGGTTTTTTTGTAGATTTAAGCATTTGCATGCTTAGTTTTCTTATCACATGCATGATATGGATGTGAAACGTATTTTTTTTGGTAATTTGCAAAAAGACATTAGAGATAAGATATTTCTTTCTAAATTCTCTTCCTTTACACAATTGTGTGCAATGCTTCATAGTTATCAGCTTTAAGTTGGTCAATTTGAGAGCACTACTCCTATGGCTTTGGTTGATAAGAGTGATGTCGCATCCAAGTCCTATAAAAAGTTTCAAAAACCAAAGAGGTTCATCAAGATCAACTATTCATCAAACAAAGTTGATGATCAATTGACAACAACATTAAAAGGTGTGGCTCCATTGTCATCTTATTTTAGACCTTCTCATAATTTTACGCAAGTTTTTGAATCTTTGCATAATGTGATGTTGAAGTAACTAATTAATGTGAAGGTGTTAACTCTTCCTCTTGTTAAACCAATTGACCCTTCCAAACCTTTTCTCAATTCCTTTGATAGAAAATCCTTTTTTCAAAACCATCGTTAACGTGGCCATTATACTGAGAAGCGTTTCCATTTGAAATTTTTTATTCAAGACCTCATTGATTCCAATGCTATATCTATTGAGGGTGTTACTGATTAAGGAAAAAAATCTGTAGCACCTCCCAATCAAAATTTTCAAATCTATACCAATCCTTTTCCATCTCATTCAACAAACACAATTGAGTCTACATAATATTTACCTTCTTCTTCCACTCATGTTTTTTACTATGATAATGAGTGCATCAAATCCAATAATGTGGTTAACCTTATTGATCAATCTGAATCCAAATCTAAACCCAAACTTGAACCTGATATTTGCATTACCTTTGATCCTAATGAGACTATTAAAGCACCTAATGGTCCTCTTTACATTGTTGCAAAGGTTAATGATCTCTATTCTCATGGTCTCCTTATTGACCCTAATTCTGTGGTGAATTTGATAATTGAAGAACATCTTTACACTAGACAATTTTAACATGACTTCTATGATAAATTTGATATAATGATCCAAACTTGCAGTGGCTTCACTTATCCTCCTCATGGTTCTATCAATTTTCATGTAGAAGTTTGTGGTAGAACTTTAGATTCCATCTTTGGTGTCATCCCAACTTATGATCAGTTTCAAGTAAGACTTGGTGTTTCTTGGCTCACGTGCATGAAAGTTGTGGTCTCTCCTATTCACAAGTATTTGAAATTTCCTTATAATGGAGAATTCATCACTGTAAATCATAGTATTTACCAAAATAGGAACTTTACCTTTTGGGAAATATATTCTCCTTTGATGCAGACATATGGTGTTGGACATGCAGGAAAGTGGGTCCCACATCCTCCTTTAAAATGGGTGCAGTTGAGCAGGACACACATCATCTTGGTGGGTGTTCTTGGTAGTTATTTGAAAAGTTTTTTTTGAAGATTTCTAGTGTCACCATATTTCAAGGGAGATAGTGGCAATGTTCACTTAGGCCCAAAAGGGTGAGTCAATAGATGTTGGTTTAGATCGCAACCAAGTGGTAGCTATGCGGTCGCAAGAAGACTGGCGTTGTAGAAATGGTTTATAGCTTGGCCACTTTGGGGGGACTGTGCTTGCATGTTTGAACATCAGTTTTCTCTAGTTATGAAAAATGGTGCCTTATAATTAGGATTTGGGGCTTATTGGCTTGTGCATGTGTCTCAAATTGATTATCATCCCGAGCTTGATAGGGCCTGCGCATCGACGTGGGGTGGGGGAGTCCTCACCTACCATCAAAAGATAACATAGTAAACCTAATTATAGTAATTTAAATATAGGGAGTGAACCTTTCTAATACAAAAAAGTGACACCATGCAACAAGAAAAGAGTGGGGAAGAGGAGGCTGAGAGATAGAAATATGTGCTTGTGAACAAAACCATAAGCCATGCGTAAATAACCAAATTGAATAGTAACTATGAGCCCAAAAATACTAACTAGAAGGATGACTGCCCGATTTCAAAAATGAAAGAATACAAGAACTTCAAAACTTTAATGAACAATATTGTAAGAAGAATCATCAAGCTAATAAATCTTTTACAAAATATTAGGAAGACTAAGTCCATCAAGTAATTCATATCATAAATTAATTAGATTATGTGCACGTGTGTGATTTCAACCTTCATTCAAGAGATGCTAAAATAGGAATCCCTTTTGCATTAAGCTATGTATTTAGATGTAAAATCCCACAACCGACCAGATAGATCCTTCTTTCTAGTCAGGTATCCATAACCCTGACAAGGTTATCACCTTGTCTTACATCAACATTTCTCTACTCGTAGTCAGGTGTCCATAGCCCTAGTAGAGGTGCTAACATCATTTGATCTCTGAGTCTTATGATTTTTCTTCTCTTTTTATCACTTTTCTCTTTTTGAAACATTAGTGATTACATGATTGTCAAGTTGGAAGCCAAGGTGGTAGTTAGAGTTGCCATTAGATTTTCCACTTAAAGTGTTTGGTTTTCCTCACCTCATGCCAAACCGCAGAAGTAATTAATGAAGGTTTACATAAATAATGAAGCCACATGTCCCTGAAAAAGACACATAATCTCTACCTCTATCTTGGACTTCAAATTAATGTCACATCAAAATCTCATTCATTAAACTATGAAATAAATACATTAAATCTTTTTGTAAATCAAGGCATACAAACTCATGGGTTACCCATGTGTGCGAGAATCCAAAGTGTGCGAAATGGTTATTCACATAAGGAATGATGACTTTGAGGAAGGTCTTTCAGTACGATGAGGGTGGATTCTCAAGGAAATTTGCTAATCTTAATAAATGTAATCTTGTGTGGACAACCCTTGTTTGGCTATAAATTGGGGGGGGGGGGGGGGCNTGCTAATCTTAATAAATGTAATCTTGTGTGGACAACCCTTGTTTGGCTATAAATTGGGGGGGGGGGGTGGGCATTTGGCCAAGGGTGAGTAGGATTGGATAGCATTTTAGTTTAGCCATAGATACCCCTATGAGGTTGACTACTACCAAAGCTCAAAATTTATTCCTAGAGAAGGTTACAGACACTAGGCTGAGAAGGTTGATGAATCTAGAGGATGAATTCATCTTAACAAATGTGAAATGGGTCTTAGGGGATGAATTCTTGAAAATAAAAGATAGGTATCAAGTAAATACCAACATTGTGTCATATTTTGTGAGTTCCCTCTTGGAGTTGGGAGAAGCCAATTCCATAATTGAGCACTTGGCCAAAGACCTATTTGCAAAAGCTTATTATGAGGGGCTTGAGGAGGTGTTAAGGGTTGCACGAACATGGCTTGGTCTTTTGTTGGATATGGACCTGGGGACTTTCATAGAATGAGATGTGGTCGTACCTTGGTGGCCCTTTGTAGATAATTTTTGAGTGATGACTATCTTAAAGCATAGGGTATATGCTAGGTGTGGTTTGAACTTCTTAAAGAGGTTCGCCAGGGCTGACTCAATTGACCGAGGTTGGTTGGATGAATTCCATGCCATGGTGATATTTGAGTGGGACTAGGATTCTGGAAGCAATGAGTTGGACGAAGGAGAGCCCCACTCATTTGATTAAGAAGAAGATGTTGAAAATGGACCTCCACAAACTCCTTCGCAACCTAAAGACAACTAGCCTAGCATGAAGTCAACTTCCATGCAAAATAAAGAAAGCAAAATTACTCCCTTTTTATTTTTGACATAAAAATTCAATATTGTAAATACGATGTACACAAAACATATATAAATATATATCGTGTGTCTTTATATTGTGTGCTTTGAGTTTCTCCTTTTCTAATTTCCTTGTGTGAGAATTTGTGGAAAGCAAATTTTGAAATAAGAACTACACTTTTTCATAGATAAAATGAAAATGAAATTTTGTTTTTCCTTCTTTTTTAAGAAAAAGTATCAAAAATGGAAACTTCATTGTATGCAAAATCAACATCATTATAGAGGATACATGTTCTGACCCAGCTAATGAGTTGATGCACTTGATTCAATTGTTTGTTTTCTCTTAGTAGAGTATTGAGGCTATTGAGTATATATGTTATTATGTTGATGTCATCATAAAATCTTACATTAAACTACACAATGACATCGATGTCTGGGTGGCCCTTGCATTTGTCACTTCTCCAAGCAAGAACACATGCAAAAATGTGCTTAGGATACAAAATTATACACAATACTTTCCTAAAAAGGGGAGGCAAGGTAGTGCTTCAAGGAAATAAAATACCTACGTACTCTAATCTAATTAACTACCCAAATTATTAGAGTGACCCATTAACTAGACTTTAAAATATCTTCCCTTTTTTCTTAATTTTTTTTTGTTTGGTATGACCTTTAATATTTTGGGATGGGGACAGGGGAAGTAGGGGGGTGTACTTATTTATTTGTATCCCTCTAGGAAAAATTACATAAATATACATGGTGGGGCCATCTCGTAGAGTTTGAGAGAAAACATGACATATTTGAGTACTAATCTCTTGTACTGACATGGACACAACTGAGGTGATTTAAAGATCGAAGAGATTTTTTGCATGTCTCACGGGGCATTCATGTGTCAGAAAAAGACACTCTTAGATGAGGCTCCTAGTTGGGGTCTCGTTTTCTGTCATCGGGGGCTGAAGTTGAAGCTCTCTTGGTGTCTTTCTCATTTTTCCTTTTAAGGGATGATTCCTCCTCTAGTGATATGAAGAAAATCTCAATCTCATCCCAGAACTGAGCATCACTATCTTATCCTACATCTCTCTTAGGACTTGACACATCCCATGTCAGGCTTTGACTGATAGAAATTTCTTTGCTTGTAAACTTTGCCTTGTTGGGCATTGATTTGGTGATCTAATAGGAGCATTTATTGACAATAGATTGCTCTTGTATTATAGAGGATCACTATCTTCTCCACATGACTAGGAAACCCTCATATAGGTAAAGCATCTCAGGGAGAATGACCTAGGGTGGTAGAAACTCCTCCAAATAGGGCACGTGGATGTCTTCTTCAAAAATAGGCGATGTCATCTCTTGAGAAGGAACTAACCAACTTATCTTAATGTGGGTACACAACCAAGATTTTGTCATGGCCTAGGTCCAAGGGACTGTACTTGTGGTGTTATGCATTACTCTCCAATTGATTTCTAGAAGCCACACATGATATCTCAACACTACCGTCGTGGGGTTCCTCTATTATAAGGACATGTGATATCAAGGGATGGGGAAGGAATTCATATCTCTATCTAAAATTCTCTGTGATGGAACAATTCCAGTCATCCTGGTTCATTATGCTTAGAGAGGGACCTCAACCTTCTGCATGATTTTTATTATGTTGCAACACAGGGTGATTTATAAAGACTTCTTTGAATTTTGATTCACCAAGGAGAGCACTAAATTTTGATAATTTAGTACCTTGGTCCCATCGAGTATGCCAAAAAATAATATTGATCTCTAAGAGGCTCATGCCTAAATAAGAGAAATCGGGAAGTTTTGTGTATGGGGGACTTGGTGTGCTACACAGAATAACCTCTGGCATTTTAGAAGCCAACTCTTTATTCCTTAAATTGGGAAAAGGGAGAAGGAACAATGCTAATTAAACTATACCCTACAAGGTGATGCGCCAAGGAATTCTCAACATTTAGCAGATTTGTAGCGAAACCTCAATAAAAATTTAGAATCTTTTGCTCCAAGGGCCCTGTCTTCAGGTATGGACATGATGTGGGGGAAAGAGTCTGATTTCTGATAGAGGGTCCCCTACAAGTATGAAGCTCATGCAAGTGAGAGACATAATGTGGGCAGTGACTTTGTCTAGAATAGAACCACTACCGTCAAAGGTTGAATATGGGTACTCACACTCGATCAATCTACTACCTGCAGATGCAAACTACAAAGTGCACAATCTGATATCCACCTCAAAATTTAATGGAAGAGTTAAGCGGAAACATGATCCATTAACCTTAAAGGATAATGGAAAGCAAAAAAGCCAATATATAAAATGGGCTAGGCATAAAATAAATCAGCCGAACACACTCTATTTAATAAAATGGAAAATGCAATAAATGCATAGTCTCCACACTTTATTAAGAATAAACATTCAAAGGATAGAAGCCAAGTCACAAATTACCTATATTCAGTATACATTCAAGAATAGTAAATGATGATAAAAGATCCCTCTATAATGCAAAAATTTACAACTTGATGAACTTTCTCAATGCCTGTAGAAATACATATACATATACATATGTTGTTTCTTTGTGTTCGACGAATGTTAGGGTTTAAATAGATTTTATCCCCATTTAGATCAAAAAGAGAGTGGGCCTTTTAAGATCCAACATGATTTGCCGAAGGCAGCTCATGCAGAAGCCTTTTATAAATTGACTATGATGGTGGATGCAGGCCAACCACACCATCCTTTTGGCATTTACCACTATGGGATTTTCTCCTTTGATGCAGACATATGGTGTTGGGCACATGGGAAATTGGGCCATGCATCCTACTTTAAAATGGGCACAACCGAGCGGACACGTGTCAGCTCAACGGATTTTCTCTGCAGCCATTTGAAAAGTTTTCCTTAAAGATGCACAATTTTGCCACATGTTAGGGGAAACACTGACAATGTTCACTTAAGCCCAAACAGGTGAGTCGAGAGACATTGGTTTAGACCGTGACCAAGTGGAAGCTATGTGGTCGCAAGCTGATCATGAGACTACCTATTCTAGTGTTGTACAATATCTCCAATATATTAAAATCAACTCATGTAAAATCATAACCAATAATTATTTAGAGAGTAGCACTAAAAGTTTCCCCACCAATTTAAATATTTTTATATGCTCATTATAACATTACAAGGCCTTGTGTTTTTATTTATTTGGAGGATAAACATCATGAAACACTTTGAGCAACCCCATGAGACATTAGCGACATGAATTGTCAAATTCATATCATTTAGTGTCAAGGTTTAAGGGGTACATATTTCATTAAATTCATTCAAGACATTTGGTCCCAACTTTATCCACATGGAAAGCGTTGATTCTTAATAGATTTGTCATCGACTATTTAATTTTACCAATTAACCTTGGCCACTCAACAAACCTCACATATTATAATGTTTGATTAAAATTCAAATACCATTTTTTTAAAGTTAAACTCATTAACCCACACTTCACTATATACAAATACATATGTTGAATGCATTTTAGTTTACATGTACAACTATACACAAGAATATCTCTCCTAGTGTCATTGTATAATGTCTAAATGGGATATTAAAATCAATACATGTAAAATCAAAGACAATAAAATTGTTTAGGAAATGGAACTAAAAGTTTTTCAACCAAATTAAAGATTTTTATATTCCCATTATAACATTATAAGGCCTTGTGTATTTGTTTATTGTGAGGACAAATATCATGGAACACTTTAAGTGTGATAGCCACACAAATTGTCAAATTCACATCATTTAGTGTCAAGGTTTAAGAGGCATGCATTCTATCAAATTCATTCAAGGCATGGTCCCGACCTTATCCACTTAACAAGAGTTAACCCTTGACAAACTTTTTCAGACCATTTGACTTTACCAATAAACCAATAACTACTCAACAAACCCTACATATTATTACGCTTGATCAAAATTCAATTACAATTTTTTTAGTTAAACTTATTAACCTATACTTCACAAACAATGATCCTCAAAGCCCCATTTTAAAATTTCAAGAAATTAATCCTTTTTAATAAACCCTTGAAAAAATAACCTAAACATATTGCATTAAGAAATATCTTGTAGAGAACTTGTTCTCTTGAAAGAGATGTCACAAGTTCAAATCTCATAAGGGGTGAGGTATGTACGTCTCATTTGTAGCACAATTAGGTGCATCTTGCAAGGAGTATGAGGCCATACTACTATAAGCCATGTGTAGACCTATATATAGACCACCTAATATCATAGAATATAGAATAATCAATCTTTCTTTCTTTCAAGCTATGATAGTTCTATTCAAATAAAATTAAAGCCAATGATTGTTTAGGGAGTGGGGCTAAAAGTTTCCCCACCAATATAAAGATTTTTATATTCTCGTTATAACATTACTAGGCCTTGTATATTTATTTATTGAGAGGATAAACATCTTGAAATACTTTTAGCAGCCTCACAAGACATTAGCCACATAAATTGTCAAATTCTTATCATTTAGTGTCAAGGTTTAAGGGGCACGTATTCCATCAAATTCGTTCAAGGCATTTGGTCTCAATCTTATTCACATAACAAGAGTTGATCCTTTATAAACTTTTCATGGACTATTTAAATTTACCAACAAACCTTGGTCACTCAACAAACCTCACATATTATGATGTTTAATCAAAATCCATTTCCAATTTTTTAATTTAAACTCATTAACCCATACTTCACTATATACATATACATATGTTGGATGTATTTTAGTTTGCATGTACAACTAGACACAAGACTCGTTATCCTAGTGTCATTGTAGAATGCCTTTGGGATCCCAAAATTAATACACGTAAAATCAAAGCCAATAATTGCTTAGGGAGTGGGACTAAAAGTTCTACCACCAAATTCAAGACTTTTATATTCCCATTATAACATTATAAGGCATTATGTATTTATGTATTGGGAGGATAAACATCATGAAACACTTTAGGCAACCCCATGACATTAGCCACACAAATTGTCAAATTCTTATCATTCAGTGTCAAGGTTTAAGGGGTATGCATTCTATCAAATTCATTCAAGGTACGATCCCAACCTTATCCACTTAGCATGAGTTGATCCTTGATAAGCTTTCTTCGACCATTAAACTTTATCAATAAACCAATGACCACTCAACAAACCTCAGATATTATGATGCTTGATCAAAATTCAATTACATTTTTTTTTGCGTTGAACTCATTAACTTCTACTTCACAAACAATGATCCACATAAACCCATTTTAATATTCCAAGAAATAAATTTAATCTATTTTGAATAAACCCTTAAATAGAGTAACATAAAAACCTTCCATTAAGAAAGAACTTGTGAAAAACTTGTGCTCTTGAAAGAGAGGTCACAAGTTCAAATACTACAAGGGGTAAGGTATGTACATCTCGTTTGTAGCACAATTAAGTGCATCCCACAAAGAGTATAGTCTCATATTACTATAAGTCATTTGTAGACCTAAAATGAGGTGTTTGCTACAAGGAGTATGAGGTAGTCTCATATTACTATAAGCCATCTATAAACCCATATACAAATTGCCCAATATTATAGACTATAAAAGTATCTTTCTCGCCCTTTTTCTTATTTACTATAATAGAAGTTCTATTCAAATACAATAATTTAATAATAATAATAACATATGATAACTTTGGGACAGTAATTTAAAAAGAACGTAAGTTCAAATCATTGAGTTAAGTCAATGGGCCCTTGGTCTATTGGTGAAGTTGAATGGCTCACATCAAGCCCACCAGGGATCAAGTCTTGTTGAGTGCATGGCTTTGACATCATAAGGGATGAGGCCGGGATCGTGCCCCGGGCGAATTTGGCGGCGTGGATGCCCCTCAATCCTTGGCTCTAAGCTGAAGAGGTGTACGAGTGGGCCCGTATTGGGTTCCTAAAATCGTTATGTGGTGGCCTTCGCTAATTGGTTTCTCGCAGGCATTGTGCCTCGCTGGGTTGCCTCGCAGATTTGAACCCCTCCATAAAAAAAAAAATCATTGTATTAAATGGCTCTCAAAGGTCAAACAAACCACCAATGGACATGCAAATAAACAGAAACCAGTCAATTACTCATTCTTGTCCTCTTACACTAACTGCAATAAACCTCACAAAAATTGTACCCACGGAAGTTATACTAACTGCAATGAATAAGCCAAAAAGTGGGCTCTCCCCAACTTTTAAAAGGGACCCACACACGCTTCTTTCAGTCCATCAATAAATAAATAAATATCTTGCATGACAAGTTTTGATCACAGAAAGTTTGAAGAAAGAAGCCCAAAACAATAAATGGAATCTATGTCGCTTTTCACTGTCGATCTGATGGAAAAAATCCTCCCAAAATCGCTTTCTCATGTCAGCTTAAAAAATCTGATTCCTACTTGTTTGAGTGGTGGCTTCAGATTCATTTTCGTATAGGTATTGAATGCTAATTAATGTGTTTTTGTGGAATATAAATAAATGCATTTATTTATAGTTATAAGGACAAAAGCAATGATATTTTGGGTAATTTTAATAATAAAATTTTTATGTGGATTATTTTAATGTGATTATAATATTCAATTAATATTTTTGGTGTATTAGTAGACATTAACGCTTAGTTAATATTGTGTTTTGATTAGGTAAGTAATGTTTTTTAAATGATTTAGAATCTTGTAGAGAGATGGACACAAAGGAAAAAATTTAACAAAATGCTAAATAACAACTACAAAACAATTAAGAGACTACAAGAGATAAGACATCACAAAACCTTACAATAGCCCAAAGTCAAGGTGGTTTGAAGAAATGTTCCAAAGTTTTTTGCGTGACAACTTAAAACAATACAAGAATCCTTCTCCCCAATATTTCTCTTATTTGTAGTACTTAACCTTATGTTATGTCATTTCATTTAGCTAAAAACTTTTCTAGTTCAATTTCTTGAATATTGTCCACCTCAAATTGGGTCACATGCATGGTTGTTTGCACCGGATTAAGTTGTGGTGGTAGTCTCATCTTTCTAATTTAGAACTCTAATATAGTATTCCACCATGTTGAATATTCTTGAATGAGAGTGTTAGTTATTGTACATTGCAACACAAATTTCAAATCTTGTATGTAAAAGAAACACTATAGACCATTCTAATACATGATGAGGAACAAGACAACCAATTAAAATAAAGGATTGTTAAAGAATAAGGATAAAAATGGATTGAATGCATTTTTAGAGAATATGGAGGTGGCGAAGGAAGGGACTTGATAGCGAGGGACAACAAGGTAAGGCACTAAAGAATCGTGTACTAACGTAGCTTGTAACAAAGAATGTGTAGGCTTATCTTTGATGCAAGATGGAGGATAGGAAAGGGTGAGAAGTAGAAGTAGATGAATAAGGATGATCCTTTGAAGGAGAAGGATTAACAAAATAAAAGAAAAAATGTAGTTGGGATAGGTTTCTACCAAGCTAACTCAAGATATGATGAAAAGTTCTCTTAGCTCTAGGTGGATGGTGATGAATAGGTAGAGGAATTGTGTGGGTAAAAGATATGGTAGGAATAATTAGTTGTAAATGATAACGAGAAGAAGAAGTTGGTTTAGGTGATAGAGGAGGACAAGCGGAAGGAAAAAAATAAAGAATGTTTAGGAAAAAAGTAGTGGGAGGAAATGATTAGCCCCCAAAATACGGTGGAAGAGAAGGTACATGTTAGTTATGGTATAAAATGGAAGAATGTGATAAGTGGTTGTGTAGACAAATTTAGCTTAAGAAATTCTAGATACATAGAATTGGAGGAGTTGTAAAATTAATGTTTTCATGTCACATAGGCTACCTAATCACGAAACATTTGATCATTTTGTATAAGGTGCAATTTCAGTTTTGTGAATGAAGTAATCTATAGAATAATTGGAATAAATAAAAAGTAGTTCAAATATAGATAGACCATGGTATGGTAATAATATAGTCACCATGGATATGTTTGAGACATTAGCGCAAGATGGAATGAACAATTATGTATTCATCCAACTGAGGCCTTCCAATGAGAACATGAAAGTGACGGGAGATGGGTATAATAGGTGAAATACTCTTGGTCTAGCCTAAGGAGAAACCTCAATAGGTAAGATAATACTACCTAAAGTTTCAATATTGGTTCTATTATAGAACTTTGACGACACCACTAGATCCATGATATGATCGATAGAGAGTTTTTAGATAAAAATATAGTATAAAATTACCAAATTAAATGATTTTAAATAGATCCATCAAAGGTCAAGCCTGGTTAAATATCACATCAAATAACATTATAAAAAATGTGATTGAGATGATTCCTCACCATTTTAAAAAAATAAATAGATACTCTCAATCCCTCTCGTAACTAAAAAATAAATATGAACTTAAATATTGTTAAAAAGATTCCACAGATTTTTTTCTTAATCATTAATTGTTTAAATATAAACAATTTGGAAGTTCCCCGACAAAATAACCTTACAAATTTGATCAGAGAAACTGTATGGGTACAGAACGGGCCACGCCAGAGATTTGACCATTTTATTTAGAATATACCCAATTCTATGAATGAAATAAAATAAAATATCTGATCCTGTCCAAGGAGATTCAGAATATATTATCAGATTGGCGTGTTATAGAGAATTATTGAGGTTCCGTGTCAAAATTAGTGTCTGTGGCCGCATTGCAGGTATAAATCAGTTTTGATTTTGTTTTCTTTTACTTACCCATTTTCCCACCAGATTTGGTGGGTTTGAGGTATGATTTGAAGGGTTGTTTAGCAGCCCAAAATATCTTATTTCTTGATAAGATAGAGACGCCTCTTGTTTATGTAATTTATTGTTAATAAATGTTGAGCTTTTATATAGTTTTATTGTTAATATCTTATTCCATAGAGCCTGTCATTTTTATATACAGCTTTCTGATATTAATGGGTCGGTAATATGTAAGTGTAAGTTTTGGTTTACTTTCTTGGTTTCATCCATGTCAACATCGGTGTGATTGTAACAATGCATGAGTACTTTTTGTTGCAGCTTTTGAAGTTTATGAAAAGTATCAAGGATAAGTTCAACAAGCAAATTACACAGAAGTAGAATACACCATTAATGTGTTGTAGAAGTGAAGATTATTGGAAAGGAGGGGTTATTAAGGAATATAATAGGGGAAATGGTGTATTAGTTGAATAAGTTTTAATAAGTGTTATAGTATTTGTTTTTTGATAAAGTAAGGGGGCTGATCCGTTACAAGAAGAAAACTAGCACAAAGCTTGCAATCATTCACAACACATAACTAGTCAGAGTCCATGACCTTTAGCCAATGCCCATTTTAATCATAAAAAAATAACTATCTTAGCCATGCCATCTCACCAAAAAGGAATTTAAAATCTCACTCTTAAAAGCTAAATCGGTAGTTATCCAGTGGTAAACAAAAAGCATAAACCTGCCGTAAAAGTTATAGAGACCCAGTCTTACCAAAAGACTGTAAGTAAACCAACTACCATCAAAAGTAGTGAAATAAGCATCACAGTAGCATAAAGTTTTAATCAGGCCCTTACAGTCCAACCACCAAGAAATTTGTTTTAAAACCATTAACCAGAAACAAAGCAAAATCATTTGGGGTTATTTCACCCCGAGTTTATTAGCAACTTAAACCAGTCCTCCGCTAGGAACTGAAACAACTTCCCGTCGTCCTGCACCGTCTCCAAGTCCTTCTGGTTCACCTGTTTTAGAAAATGCAGAGTCGTGGTTGTCGAGTGCATGAATTTCACAGCAAAGTCCGCAAGCGTCGTGAATCTCGTATTCAGGTCGTTGACCTAACCTTCCAGTCTCTGCATGTCATCTCTCATTTGTTAAATTTCCACATTTTTGTCCTTCATTCTGATCTTTGAGGCATCAGCTGTGACCTCCTCTTTCCCCTTAGCGCAACTCTCATCAACCTACGAACTATTCTTCTTCCCACACAAGTCAATCGACGAAGTGGCACTAAGAGGAGAGCCCTTCTTGTCAACCCCAGAGTCCTTTTTCACAGATAAATCCATCGAGTTTAATTTGAAGTTGGCCAACATATGGGTTGAATCCATGCTTCTTTCTCCTCCCACCATAGTCGAGGTACTTTTGCCCTTACCCGTGCTTGAGCTATCTTCCTCCTTAGCCTTTTTCCTTTGATTTTTTTTTGTTTTTGTCTTCCTTCTTCACTTTTTTCTCTTCTTCATCTTCCCCAGACTCCAAATCCTCATCCTCCTCCATAATGTACCTTTTTCTAACCGTTTTTTGCTTCAACTAGGAGTTTTTGGCAATTCTGTGGGACCTTCTCCGGCTTTCATTATCTTCATTAGTCGAATCATCAATATTAATTTGTTCCTCCCAAATTTTTACATCGGGACTAGGGTTTTTACTTTTCTTTCCCGAGGAGGTGGGAGTCTTAGAGAAAGAGGTCAGAGGGGGGGGGGGGAAAGGAATCACCTCAGTCTCCTTAGGGTTATCAGTAGGGTTAGGGATGAGTCTATGTAAGGAGACAATTCTAGGAGGGCAAAGGGCCCGGTGAAAATTATACAACCGGAGGATTAATCCTTGATGTAGAATACAAATTTTTTTCCACAACCATCTTAGCCCTCACATCCATCACCGACACTTCATAGAATGAAGCAGGAAGAAGGGGATAGAAAATTCTTCATTGTACCAGAAATAATTTAACACAGGGAAGTGGTAATTGTAACTGGTCCCAAATCTACCCTCCAAAGTTAAATACTTCATAATTATAAGACATACCTCATCTCATGGCTTCGACAGCTCATCCCGTTTGAAACCCCCATGAAAACGGACATACTTCTCCATCATCTTGAAGAATCTATTCATGCTAGTGTCATCCCTTGTTTTCATCACCTTCTTGCATTTTTGTCCCTCCAAAGAGAGCCTCGTGGCCTGAGAAATAACCTCTTCATTGATTTTGAAGGTGATGTCATTAATGGTTACCTTCCGCTCCTCCCAAGTATCCACCAGCTGCATGGAAATGATCTTGTCACTACCCTCCATGGCTTCCATGTAAGGGAAAAATCCACCCTCCTTAAGGTACATCACAACACACAGGTTCTTGAGGAAACTATCCTCAATCTTTGACGGCTCCACCCTGATCATATCTCCCCCCATATCAACAATGGAGTGTGAATTCTTCCCCTCTTCCTGCAAATTCGCAGACATCCCAACCCAATACCCAACTCTGAATAGATCAGACCAATATCTCCTCCAGCTCAGACTATCGTTGCGAGAGTTCAGACTCGCACAAAGTAAAAAGCAATAAAATCATGCCACCCTTCTTAATTTTGGAAAGACGCCAGCTCAAGCAAGTGAGCGTACCGTTCACATGTAAAGCCTTTAAAAAAATAATAAAAGCCCTTAAATTATAATGATTACGATTCTCGGGCAAGAAATCGTAAAAGTTGGTAGCATTTTCACTTGCCATGAAGCAAATGCAAATCCCAATGTGATCTTTTCTCTTAAGTTTCCCCGTACAACCATCAAATTTGGAGATAATGACCCTTCTTAACCCATAATTAATATTATTCATTCTTCCACCTTTTCAAATTTTAAAATTTGAATTCTTGCAACCTTCTGAAATCCTAGTGGCCGCCCTATCCAACCAACAAAAAGCTTTGGATTTGTACCCCATGGTTAGGGATGATAATTTCGTTCCCTCCTAATGAGATGTTGCATGTGCGCTGTGAGAGACCCCATTATTCTCCAACACCTATTCCGTTGGTAGTTAGCCCTTTGGAAGCTAGCGCATCCGCCACAACATTACCCTACATGTAAATATGCTTTAATTCAAAATCCTCCAATCTCAAAAGAAGTGCCCAAATGTCTTGTAGCAAATTTGACAATATTTTTAACAATATTATACTAACAGTTGTGATTTAAAAGTTGTTTGTGTCAATGCTAACTATGTATGATTAAATGAAATGTATTACTTAAAATTAAAAATCAGCCAATAACATGACTTAATGCACAAGTGTGGGTCTCCCTTTTTTGGGAGGCCTTTATGGACACCTCGGCAAAAACCATGCTAACGTGACATCATATTTTATGATGTGGCTCTAAAACATTAGTTATAACCAGGGGACTTGCTAAGTAAGTTGTTTTAAGAAATTGGGAGTGATTTGAGATTTTCACGTAAGATTTTGATAAGTGCGAAGTTAGACTGCTCAACTACTAGGTCCTCTCTTCTAGAATGATATTAATAAAATATGCACATCTTACTTTTCTTTCATTCTTCAGCAATAACTTTTGAAGGTTTTTTTTGTAATAGATATGTTTTGTTCAATAAAAAAATTGTTAGTAATGAAAACACCATAGATCATTATATTATGCTTTTTTCAGTCATCAAAGTGTTCTTGATGTAGTTTTGTATTGGCATTTGGATTTTTTAGAGTAAGGTCTAATGTGTTTTCTTAGCTTATTATTGTTAGAAACCATTGCTCTAAGAGCCCTCAACATTCTAGAGTGGACGATGTACCTATTCAAGAGCCTTCCCATATAATGGGTATATAGATAGTAGATGAATTGAAATTTTTTTGGTAGGATAGATGACCCTGGACCTTCTTTGAGACCAACAACTTATCTTTGATGGTTTTGCTAGTGGATTAGAGGAATTAAACTAACTCGTGGCCCTAGACCAATGTTTTGTAATGTATTTGTATAGTAGCAATACATAATCTCATTGTGTCATTATATACTTGCATGAATTTTCTTTTACATGGTGGTGCCATGAGGAGAAAAATAATCATATGGATATCGTCATGGCCTCTTGAGAGGCTTTTTTAAAGAGACTCCATACATGATACCTTTCTCTCCATTATATGTAGCAACACGTAGATTAATTCCATGAACTTAGACAGTTGGACATAACCATAAACCAATACAAGAATTGATTCTTTGAGCTTAGATAGTTCCCAAGCTCACTAGATGATGATGGGATGTTAGTTCAAAGCTTCATGTGAGGTTTAATGGCGATGTTTGGTTATTTGAACAAAAAAACTTAGAGGTTGTAATTTGGAAAAAGTTAGACTGATTGAGGAAAATTTGGCTAGAAGTCTCGATGAACAAATGGGAGAAGTAGCACGAGTCAACATCAATATTAGTCTAGGACTTAGGATCCCCAATCTCAACCTAAGGGATCCTTAGGAAACTTTCAAAATGTTCCAATCTTTCTCAATAAAAAAAATGAAGACAAAGGCCTCATTAGGCTCTTAGAGGGGATAAAATTCATGTAGATTTAACTAAAGAAATTTAAGTTTGTAGTGTGTTGGTATTTTTAGTTGAGCACACCCATCTAGAGTTGTCAATGTAACCCTAGTGACTTGAGCTCTTATAGTTTGAGCGTTTACTCATTAGTACCCATTCAAGTTGGAGGAACATATTACTCTTGTGAACAACAAGGTCACTGCAAAGATTCTTATCTTCAAAGATACATGATGATTGGACATCAATAGTTTCTAGCTTTTGAGTTAGAAGTTGGGGATATTGGCAGGTCCTATGGAGTGTTCCTAGTGGTGGAAAATTGTAAAGCATAGCATTAGGATGCCCACTATTGCAAAAACCTCAAATACACTAAATAGGGTTCATATTTCTATTTTGTTTGGGCTTGGTACCTTCAAATTTTTTATTTTCTTGTCTTTAATGGCATATAATAGGATTTCAATAACAAGGTAAAATGATAAGTGGTATGTAGGGTTGGCTAGGTACCAAAACAAAGAGACAACAATACATAGTCTTTAATCTATGGTTATGTGTTGGGTTTAGACACCCTTACAACAATTGTCAATTTGTAAATCCTACCTTTGGGATCCTATGTGAGATTGTGTTAGGTATGAATTGCTTAAAGGGTTATCAAATGAGCATTGATTTTGGTGTGAGGTCATAAATTACATGGATGATATTTTTCAATGATTAGAGCTATAATGGGTCCAAAGATCCAAACCTCTTTGCTTGATTTTAGCCACACAACTAAAATATAGATTGTATAAGGGATGAAAAATGTTGGATATCTTCTTCAATGGTCCTTTTGAGGACAAATATTGTAAGGTATCTCTTTATGAACATCCTCTCCTTTGGGAATTTACACATTTTTAAAATGATATTCTTAATATTTTACAAGCAAGTTATAGAATTTTGCATTGATATCACTATAGGAGTTGAATCCATATCTTGTGTTCTACATCACATTACCACCTAGGAACTTTATGAAATCTACTTCCAATTGGAGGAGTTTTAAGAAAAGGATCATATTCGTCTTAGTGTGTCCCCCTTGGGTGAACCAACATCTTCTTAAAGAATAAGTTCATTTGCTTGTGAATCCATTATCAACAATTGAACAAATTAATATTGCGAAGTTTTGATTTCCATTATGAAGGATTGACAATTTGTTGAATCAAATAAGGTATTTTCCAAGTTGTCAACTTGAAGTCTACATATCATTAGCTTCACATTCACGGGGTATCCATTCATTGAATGGTGTTTATACTTGTTATGGACACTATGAATTTGTTGTGCTTCCATTTAGGTTGGCAAATGATCCTTTAGTATTTGTGAACCTAATGAATGTGCTATTGTAACTAACAAATGCATTATTCTACCCTTGATTAGTTTTTGATTAAAGTAGAATAGGTTTTAAAAGCAAATAATTTTTTTTTCAGGATCTACAACCTACTTATAGAACGTTGCTAAAAGATAGAAAATAGACAAACACCATCCAATCAACATTAAGACAAAACATGCAAGTTTTGAAGGACACCTAAAACCTTTTACAAACAACTAAAGGACAAACCAAAGAGATGAAAATTAAGCCGCCCTTGTAGCCTTTTGGCCACCACGTGCACCCTTGATCAAAGATTGAGAGACATGGATATGTTTAGGAAAATATGTCTTCCTTCTTTGCACTACCATCTACGAAAGATCATCCTTTGAAGGTATAAAGCAAGGGGATGGAGGACAAAGTGCCAAGGGCCTAGAAGGTAGAGAGACCAGGACAATATCCATAGTTAAATCTTCATGCTTGCTAGATACAATAGGCTCTATAGGAAAAGTTGAGCACACCTACTGCTCAATAGGACCAACATAAACATTAGAAACCAATTCCTCATTCCCAAAATCATCCTCAAAATTAAAAAAATCTCCCGTGGTAAGATGCTCGCGAAGAGCATTTTCCACCATATTGTATCACTATGGCGAGATATTTGACAATTTACAGCCAAATGACTTGTAGCAAAACATCTCCTCTAGCGAAAAGGAAGACCCTCATAATCAAGAATTTGAGACCATGGTCTATCCCCAATCAACAAGATAACCTTTCCAAGAAGATCTTTTGAGATATCAATATCCACAAGAGTGTGAGAAAAAGTAGGATGATCATATATAAGAGCATAAACAAACCTTCCAATAACATTTCCAATAGATTCAAATCATGACTTAGCCTAAAATTGGAGAAGCAAATTAGGAAGTCTAGCCCAAGTAGGAAAAACATAATAGATTGAGTAAGAGGGTTTCCTCACAAGTAAACACCACCTTACTATACTTCAGTCCTGTCATTCTCAGATTGAGAAATGACCAAAAACAACATCCGAAAAAAGGATAGACATCAATCCCATTCTTAATAATATCCTTATAAGACACCAAAATCTATTTAATCAAATATGAAAAAAAAATCATAAACTATTAAACTTGTTAATGGATGAGGACCTTAGTAGTTTAAGATCCCCCTTTCTATTTGTGTTAATGGTTGAGGGCCTTAGTAGGTCAATATGTCATGCCCGATAGGTGGGTATCTGGAAAGGCATATCTCTAAATAACGGGGAAGAATCCTACACACACAACCTTTTTGCAGATGATACCCTTCTATTTGGTGAAGCTTCCATTATGAAAGCTCAAGTTATTAAACAAGTCCTTGAAGAGTATTCTATGGCCTCTAGGTAGTTAATCAATCCAGCTAAATCAAAAGTTTTCTTCTTAAATGTTACCCTATTAGTACAACGATGTGTTCTTAATTTATGGGGATTTTCTTTGGGGAGTTTCCTTGCCGGTATCTTGGAGTCCCTTTATTCCGTGGATAAGAAAAACATCATTTTTGGGATAAGATAATTTTTGTAATTTCTCAACGAATTCTCTCCTGGAAGCATAAATAGTTGACCCTGTCTGAAAAGTTAGTCATGATTAAATAAGTTTTGAATGCCATTCCCATTTATCTAATATCGGTGTTAAACATGTCGAAACACTCAGTAGAGGAACTTTAGTCCATCTTGAGAAATTTCTTATGGGCAGATAATGTATCTGAGAAAAATATGTTGCCCCTCCTTGCCTGGAGTAAAGTTTGTTCTCCTAAAGATTGTCAAGGTGCAAGTATCAGAGATTTGTCTTTACAAAATAAGGCATTGGGTGCCAAACTTCTTTGGAAGTTGTACCAAAATCTGAATTCCAAATGGGCTAGACTTATGAGACTGAAATATCTTGACTCGGACGACAGGGAAAGAATCTTTACAATGTTAGTTTTACCTCGGAGTTCTGTCATGTGGAATTTTATGGTCTCTTGTTGGGATCTCATCTTGCCTTCCCTTTCTTGGCTAATTCATGATGGCTCAAAAGCACTGTTTTGGGAAGATTCATGGAATTGTCACACTCCCTTGGCTCGCATCTAGGATTGGCACCCTTTGCAGAATCACCTTAAGAAAATATGGGGCGACCGTGTTTCCCATTACTTTGTTATTCGTGATGGCATTGCAGTTTGGAAAGATCTTTCTAGACTAATTGTTTTTTCTCATTTGACAGAAGAACTTCGTACCTTGCTCACCTCTAGGGGTATCCTCTTTTCTCCCCTTGAAGATGAACTCATTTGGCTAGGTTCTCCCTCTGGGCAATATACGATCAAGGATGGCTATAACTCACATTTCCCTCGTCAATCATCCGATTCTTGGCCTATAAATATGTTATGGGGCCCTGCTTGCCTTCCCAAGGCAGGTGCCTTTTCTTGGTTGGCCATTCTAGACAAGGTCCTCACTGGTGCTAGGCTTGATAGATTGTGAATTACTGCTTTCTTTCCTTGTACTTTATGTGGATTTTTTTATGGAAAACTTAGATCACTTATTCCTTCATTGTTCATTTTCTCTTGATTGTTGGTATTGGCTTATTCAACGTCTTGGATGGTCTACGACCATTGGTCCTAACCTACGTGATCACTTCAAAGCCTGGCCTTCTTTTCATAAAGCTTCCACATTTGCGCCCCTTTGGGAGATTAGCCCCTCTCTAGTCATTTGGAATATCTAGATTGAAAGGAATGAAAGAGTTTTTAGAAATAAATCTAATTCTTGGGTAGATGTGATCGGTAAAATTGAGAGGGCTATATAAGAAGTTATGCTTTCCTATCATTTCAAATTGATTAATTCCAATTTTTTTTTTTCTAAATGAGATTTCTTCATTCACGACAATTGGCCTTTGTTGCAGACTCTTCTGCCTCATGGTTGTCATTCTTCTAGCCCTTCTCCTTCCCGCTTAAATGTAACATGGTCAGCTCCCCCACTTGGATTTGTTAAACTTAACTACGATGGTGCCTCTAGGGGAAATCTGGACATTTCTGGTGCTGGGATTATTTTAAGAGATTCGAAGGGCAGCATAATTAGAGTAGCTTGAAAGAAATTACCTCCAGATTCTAATAATGTTGCAGAATTTGAAGCCCTTCTTCTTGGTCTTTCTCTAGCAGTCTCCATGAACCTTTCTAATCTCATTATCGAGGGTGACTCAATGGTGATACATGACATCATCTCCTCTAGAAAGACTTCATCGTGGAAATTAAGATATAGGCTAGATTTGGTTCATAGCAAACTGGAAACCCTTCAAAATTTTGAATTGACTCATTGCTTTAGAGAAACAAATATGGTTGCAGATGTTTTGGCAAATAAGGCTATTGATGATCCCATTCCGTTTCAGGAGGTGGATGAGTGTTTTCTTTCACATTTGACTTAACTGTCTCGATTACGTGTAATTACTATTGCTGCTATATTTTGCTCTAGCTCTCATTTGCATGGTTCCATTTTCACTTTTCTCAGATTATGCTCGTTCATGTATCCTGAGCTTGTATATTTTATATTTGAGTTTTACACTACTACTAATTGATCTTGCCAGTTGGCTGTGAAGGAGTATATGTAGGTCTCTGGATTGGTTCGTACATGTTCTTCTTTTCTGGACTCGAAGGAATGTATTTCCTTGTCTTCCTTCTGGAGATAACATCTTTTCTAAGTTCCATCATGTTGGATTAGCTTCCTTCTCCTTCTCTTCTATCACTCTTGGTGGTTCATATTGTGGGATTTGGGGGTGTGATAATTTGTATCTCCCGGATAACTGATGGTTAATCTTTAGGCATGGGTGGGGAATTTATGTGGTCGTGGTTGTAATTGGCATTATGAGTCATGGCCACTTCTGTATCTGGTAGTGTTTATGTTATCTAGGTTTGGCCTATTTTATAAGGTCTACCTCACTACATTTTATTTCTTTACAGGTGATGATGTGGAGGTTTTCTTTTCCAAGTTCTTTCCTCCACGAGTCCTTGTTGAACCTGTGTTATATATATATATATATATATA
>MU227658.1:5083580-5093584 GCA_018584345.1 Thuja plicata
AAGGATATAGATTTAATATGTGTACCTATATAACATTACTTTAAATTTAGCTATGTTGAGATACATTAAAATGACATGAAAGGTAAAAATATATTAAAGACAAAGTTTTATCTAGCTTTCAGATTTCCCATTTTAAGATAAAAGAACATTCATTTGAAGGAATGCATATTTTAGATATACGTATAAACATTTCAAATGGAACATTATGTCTTATGAATTAAGTACTTAAGAAGAAAAGTATAAAAATTTATACTAGAAGGCTATATACAAACTTCTGATTTTTATTTTAACTTCTTGTGTAAAGATACATGTAGTTTCACCTAGATTTACCTCTAAGCACATCTCTTTGTTGCTGCAATTTTTATCATCTTAATAGAAAAAGGTAAAATAGTATTAACTAAGGATTTCAAATGCATTTTTATGAAGCTATCTAAGATTCCATTTTATTACATTCTCAAAACTGCAACTCTTATACATATTGGACTTCCTACCAAGAAAGTGCAATAAAATTTTCAGCCTTAAAGGCTTATTACAATAATCATGAAATAATCAAATTTCTCCACCCTCTTGCTTTTAACTTGGGCTCTACCTAGCTTCAAGAGAAATCTGCAAAAAAAAGAACAAGACAAGGGAAAACTAGAAACCATGGGCTGCTCTCCAACCAACCTAGGCCTCTTATGAGGCCACCCCCAAGCTTGGGGAACCAAACAAAGGTGGGAGAAACATTCAAACAACATCAACAAAAGAGAAATATGAAGATTTCACAAAACACTTCCATTCTCATAGGCTTTCACAATGGATCACTCAAAGATGCTACATGGGGTGAAGTGGACCAAGTACCTAAGGGAGAAGGCCAAACCCAACATTTAATATGCAATCCCTCACATGGCTGCCCAAACACTTCCCTTCACATTATCAACCAAGAACAACAACATACCCTTATGACCCCCAAATGAAATAACAATAAGGGAGGTTTCATGGAGCCCATACTCCATGCTTTTTCCCTCTCCTCCTTGAGGAGAGACTCTACACCAAGGTCTGTCAAAAATCCTCCACCTCCAAGGCTACTCTTCCCTCCCAAGGGTGAGTGAGCCTTGATACTCCCATACACAACATATACAAACAAAACAAAATAAAAGCATTGCAATAACACCAACATAATAACAACAACAAGATCATAGCTCCAATAAGCCAAAGAACACAAGCAACAATCATCCTTTGCAAGATCAACATAAAAAAACAAGAGGGAGAGAGTTGCAACAAGTCCACCAACCTAAAATCCAAGCTTAAGGCAAGATAGTTGTAGAAGAGCTACCTTTTAGCCCAATTCCTTCTTCCAAGATCACCAACTCTAGCTGTGTCTCTAAGTTAGAGAGTGGGTGTTCAAACTCTCCAACATGAAGAGTTCCCACTAAAAAGCCACTAGAAAGCTCATGGGGAGAAGGAAAGCCCTCTAATTGGTCCCTCTTCCCTAAACTCTTACTTCTTACTAAAAATAGATCCAAAAAGGGGAACTTCAAAAAGGTGAATTATGTCTTAGCACAAATATGGAAGGGTGGTCTATCCAAAGTCAAGCCTCACAAGAGTTGATTTTCGTCCAACTTGGGAAACCGACTTTTTGGAAGGGTCATATGGTCAACCAAAGGCTATTCTAGGGTTAAAATGGCCCTTAACTATTGGTATAACAAGTGAGCTACCTAAAAATGACCCCAACACACCCCTAGACACTTCAAAGCCCCTCCAAAAGTCCACTTTAAGAGTAATTTCGAAATCTCAATGAGATGACCACACCCCCGTCCCCCAAACCAAGGTATGCATATGGGGATTCACTAATGTACTAATCTAGGTAGGTGGACAACCATTCCAAAGTTGACATGTCATGGCCTTAAGTACAAAACACAAGTGTCAAATGAAACACACAACATTTACACATCACTAGGCCATGTCATATCCACTTAGGCAAAACTCACAAAGAATTAAGAAATACGTTTTAGGATTACATTTCCACAATCAACCAAATACATTTACGAATAAAATTAATAAACAACGAGGTCTTGTCTTTCATTAGACGCAACCTTGGCTCAAACTGAGTTCACATATCACTTTGTTTGGTTCCCCGGATAAAATACCATGGTTACTTACCTGCACACTCAATTCAAATATTAGTAGTCTTAGGAGATAAATATACATCAAAAAGAAATAAGCAATATTCAGAATTTAAGGAAATCATCAACATACTAAGTTTATTACTAAAGATCACAAGAATACATCAATTTCATTTTAAGCATTTAACATAAGGTAAGATTCACATTGCAAGAAATCAAAATTAAATATCTATTTCTAATAATTCCCAAATTCATCAATTACCCATAACATAATCATAATGTATTACCAAATCAATTGTCTCAGAATAAGTGTCCATAATAGAAAACATAATATAGTCCTTAAGGTGCATCATAAAGCATCATGTGTCCAAACATCCAAAATGATCTATCCATGACCTAAAGCATAAAATCCATAAGGTCCATAGTGCATCAAAATATAAAGTATCATAAGCTAAATCTATCATAAGCAGAAAAATTGGAAAACTACGATGGGGTTTGGGTTGAGGCCTGACACTTTGCATGTTGATGATATATTGATAACAGGTCCCAATATGCACAAAAGTATCCATTTGAAAGATTATCTTGCTATAGATATAGAGATAAAGGAATTAGGTAGTGCAAGTAACATTCTTTGAATTAGGATGCACGAAAAATTAAAAAAAAAAGGAAAAATATGGTTGTCGCAAAAAACTTATTTGGATAAGGTTTTTCATTTCTTCAATATGGAGAATGCACAACTAATTAGTACACCATTTATTATTCATAACAAATTATCTTTAGAATAAATACCTATCATCAAAGTAGATAAGACATAAATGTCATTTTTACTATACTCATTAGTACTTATTTGTCTTATGTTTACCACAGTGTGCACCAGATGAGACATTGCACAAGCAGTGGGAGTAGTTAGTCATTACATAAAAAAATTAGGTACTGAGTGTTAAATGGTTATGAAATGGATTCTCAATTATGAAAGGGACAATTATTTATTGTAGAAGTAATCCTTAGGTAAATAGGTATGTAGATGTTTATTTTGGTGGAGATAAAGATACAAGAAAATTTACTATAGGTTTTTTTTCCTCCTTAGTTGGATGTGCAACTATCAAGGTATCAAATTTTTAGATACTAGTGATCTTGTCTACTATTGAAGCTAAATGTATAGCAACACCACATACTAATACTTGGAGGAAATCTAGCTTCATATAATTTTGTGTGAATCATAGATAAAACAAGAGAACATGGTGTCACATTGTGATAGCCAAAGTGCTTTACACTTAACATGAAATACAACATATATGATTCTATGAACAAAACATATTGATATTCAATTATTAATTTATATGTGAGGTGGTGGAAGGAAACATATCTTTGGCCAAGATACACATTGATATAAACCCAACATGTAGTTTGATAAAGTCCATTGATAGAAAGTTCATTTAGTGTAAAACTTATGTAGGCTTGCATATTACTTGATGATTGGTAGTATTGGCATTGGTCTTTCCATAAGAGAAGTTATTTACAAGATAGAAACTTCAAATGAGAGATTATTAGAATATGAATTAAATTATTATTATTTTTAATTTTTTTTTAGAGTAGTGGCAAGTAGTTGTCAATTAGTACCACATGTTATTCCAAGATTTTTTTGGTCTTATTATTTTTAGTAATTTTACACTCATTCAACATATAGTTATTGTACTCACAGTTAATAAAAACAAATTCTTTAAAGAAGACTCCACAAGCTATATTTCCTATGCTATGCAAAGTCATGTTTTCTATAGATTTTGAAGATGGTTGTAAAACATAATTTTATCATGTATTCCACATAAATTTGTGTGTTTATTGTTTATTATTTCTCTTTCCTAGTTTCATGTACACAAGTACACAAGTACATATGTATTCTTGGTCGTTAATAGCCATATCACCACTTTTACTTGTCTATGTTTTAAAGCACTTTTAATTGCCTATGTTAGTGCAATCTCATTAGTTGATTTTATCTCTAATTCATGTGCTACCATACTCATAATTTATCACTTGATGTGTTTATTCAGATTTATTACTTTATAAATTTTATAGGTTTACATGCTTATTTCACATTTACATTTCATATAAATTAAGTATGCACCTCTCCTCTAGTTCCTTGTATCCGATGTATGCAACTAGTCATGGTCATATTGTATTACTAACATTCAATATTGTTTTATAAATAATTTACCCCATGTGCTCAGTCATCCCATAAGCCACCAAGTGAGGTAGAGTATGAGCACTTTCCATATTGGCAAATTCTCTCTAACCTCATTTACCCCCTCCCTCCCGAGTCCCTCTCATTTTTTTAAAAATGATTGAAACTAAAATTTAATTTTGGAATTTTTATTCCTATTTACATTATAGAAGGTATTCATGGTGTATTTTTTCCCTTTTTTGTAGGAGCATGCATGTGAATGGATGTATTTACATGATGATATTTGATAGGATTCAATATTTTATATGGACCCTAGGATATCCTTTTATGTTTGGATATTTGCCTTACATTCATGTTTGTGAGTGATACACACTTTGATATACAAAATTTTAGAATTCAAATGGATGCAAATTTAATTGTGAAATTTACATATACCCTTTATCATTTAGTTTTATGTTCATTTTAACATTTTAGTACATTACATATTGACTAGTAGCTCAATCTTGTATAAAGTCACTTTCCTCCTCCTTTTCCCTTGCACATCCATTTGCACATATTCCTACACCTAAATAATGTGCATTTATTATGCCTATTCATATACTCATCCTTATACATCCATTATCCTCTTTGATTTGACCATTTTTATTTCCTACATCATTTGCTTGTGCTTGAAATTGATCTTGCAACAACATATTTGAACCTTGATATCTCAAATTCAAATTCAAATTTTGGTTTACTCCAAGCCATTCCTTTGACCTAGATCTTACTAAATACACACTTGCATGATTTATTACTATGCATATATTTAAAGGTTTTCAATTGCATTCATTTATCATCTCATCAAGTATTTGAGATTATCTAATCATATGATTCATGAAAAAATATTAGAGAAACCCTTTGATAGAACATCAAAAAGATCACAAGCCTACAAAATTATTCTATAATATTTGTGACAAAAACTTTCTTTTTTTATTTTAGGCAAGACTATAAAGTTAGGTTCTTCATGGGGGTTGTCTAGCAAAATGTGAATCATAGTGGTTCCAACAACATTTTATTTAGACATTTCTAAAACTGACCAATGCAAATAATAGAGCAAATAAAAACAAAATTGAAAAATTAAGTAGATCAATTTCACATATTATATTTATAGAAAAGACCTAAACATCTAGAATCAACCCCTCTAATAGACAAAATTATTTAGAATGTAACTTAAAACATATACAAAAGGTTAAAAATTTCAATTTTGAATAACAAAAAATTAATATCATACCATTTTTTTTTCTCTTTCTCTAAAATATAAAACTAGTTTTTTTCATTTATCATTTACATATTTCCTCTTACAAATATAAGGAGTTATGGAACATTAAAAGAAAAAAGAGTAGCCTTGGAAATTTGATGGACAAGTGCATGTGGACATCATGTGCATCGTTCCAGATATTCCTTATACACATCTTACTCCATTATACATATCCAATAAAAGAAATATCTGATTATAGACATGGAGATCCATAATGAAATAAAAGAAATATCTGATCATACAGATGGACATTCAGGATAAAATAAAAGAAATATCTGATCATACACATGGAGATTCAGAATTTTGTATCAGATTTCCATGTTATTGTCAATGAGATTCCGTGCCAAAGTTTCTGTGTGATAGAATTATTAGGGGAAGAAAACCCAACTGTGTGTCTTGTGTGAAAGAAGTTTCGTACAAGCCAAAAATGCCCATACTGTATTCGTCACTTTTGATTATATTGGCGTTCTGTTCTTTCCTTCTATTATCCATTTCCCACTAAATTGGGTGTCTTTCATGGATAGTTTGGATGATGGAATAATTGTATTGGGTGTGTGGACGTTTCATTTGCAGATAAGATAGAGACGTCTCTGGTGTATGTCACAATGGGCTTGTCCTTTGCTGATTCTCTTGTGTCTTGTCAATGCAATGAACTGCTTGTAAGAATCCAACTTGTTTAGTTTTAGTTGGGAGAAATAGAGTTGAGATTGAGATTGAATGTGAAAATAAAGTAAACAAGAAAGATGGATGGTGTTGCTTTAAAGTTGGGTTCTATATATTTTGGGCTTCAACAACACATGGCACACCTAATTGATGAACAAACAGACTCCAATATAGTTATTTTAGCAAGCTATAACACTTAAGAGCCATACTTACCCAACTTGTAGTCTTATAAAAAATCAAGTTCAACATAAAAAACAACTTAAAGGTAACTATAAGTAAGCTTAAAACATCCATATAACGATTAACCAACATGACTCATAGGCCCACTACCAAAAAACTAAGAGCAGAATGCATAGAACTAATCATAATTCTTTGGGATAGAGTTGACATTGCAATTCTTTTGAAGGTCCTCTAATGCCTCTTTTTGGGTAGCCATTATCGAGCCGCTAGACCCTGCTCCTCTAGTTCCATTGCTCTTGCCCATCTCCTTCAAATGCTTTTAAATTTTGGAGTTCTCTGTAGAATCCCCCATTACAACTTTTTTTATGATACCTTCCATTGTCCTTATTAGAGACAAAATTGCCTCTTACATCTCCTTTTTTTTTATGATGCTTGGATATAGCACCGACCTTAGTCTCCAACATATTCATTCTCACATAGAGCTTTGCGATCTCAGCCTTGACACCTCCCTCTTCTACAACATTCTCTAGATTATTTTGGGCATGATCTTCTTCTTGAGAAATATCCATCTCCTCCTTATCAAAATTCTCATTTTTTGGGCTCCCTTTACTTCCCTCTAACTTAAGGTTTTTGTTTCAAGAAACTCAACCTCTTTGTCCTTTTGCTCCTCTTCTTCTTTGTGCCCCACATCTTCATTGTCTTCTTCATACATAGGTTCATACTTTTCTTGAAACATGTCCTCTTCTCCATTGTCAAACACAATCTTTTTTCCTTTGTTTTTTGGAACAAAGACAACTTTTGCAAGTCTAAGAGATCTCTAGCCCCCCAATTGTGACCCCTCTTTGTCTTTTTTGGTTTCTTTATTCTTTTGTTATTTTTCCTCTCCATTATCCCCTATGATAGTAATTGTAACCCCCTTATTCTAGAAAGCCTTCAAGTGGTCTTTTTTTTTGGAATTGGATGACCCTGGTAAGTTAACAGAGGATTTACGCTTCTCAAGAGTAATTTTAGGAATCTCATGATGCAGTCCAGCTCGGAGAATCCAGTAAAATATTGTCCAAACTTGCAACCAACAACAAGAACACACAGCGGAAACAACACAACATAAGATATTTCAATATCAACTTATTTTATCTCAGAATTCCAATTACATGCAACATGTCGGGCTGTAAGGCCTTCCCGATTAGGGCCAATTACATCAACAGTTTCAACAAGATCTTGCAGGATCCATCTTTACCCATCTACCCTATAGCTAAGTGGAAGAAACTAGATCTGAACTTGTTCTCGCAAGCCACCAAGCAATCTGCAATCTCTATCTACCCACTTAGAACTATCTGCAACAAATTACAAACTTTCAGCTTATTAGCTTACTATGCTATCCTCTATCTATCTTCCCATGCCTCTCTATCTGTCTCGTTCTTTTTCTCTAAATATCAACCTAGACTCTCTTTTATACACATAGCCACAAGTCGGCTTGTAAATAATAATTAAATCACCAATTTAGACATACGCTCTATAATAAACAGATATTAGATGCACCAGTCGGCTGCAATTAATAAAAAATACATAGAAGAATGCACCGACCCAGATTTAGGTCCACACGAGATCCAATGCCACAAATTCGCATGCCTCAGAACTCAACACGATCCCAATGACCCCCTCAAATCACGGATACAATCTCCAATTTCCACCCAATCCATAAACACAATTCAGTGAACCCCAACAACCAGTCGGTAACAAGCACACTGAGAGCCAGACCACTCGGTGAAAGACACAAGCGACCAGAACTCCACCGAATAGACACCACAGAGTAATATGCTACACCAAGCTGTACAGATCGAGCCACTTCCACTGAGCAGTGTGCCCCGAGTAGAATATCATAGCAACACCGAACACCACAAAGTCCAGTCACCAGGTCCAATAGTGAATTAATACATCTTCCAACCGAGAACTACCACAAAAGTGACCAAGCACCTCAGGTCTCCAACTAAGTTAACTACTAAAACAAAAATAAAACCAAAACATGTTTTTGGTGACATGGGATTGCCAACTACCCCAGGATGCTCCTACATCATCTCATTAACCAGTGGAGAAGAGAGACAAGCAAGATTATCTTTAGACACCTTCCTACTAGATGGGTTTCAACCATTTAGCCTATTAGGCACATTCTTGCAATAAGTTAAATTTTGGGAGGAGGGGAAGGATGCAAATTTTGTTGTAAGGACATAGTAAGGCCTTGCTGGAGTGAAGGAGAGGCTCATTTTTCAATACTCTATTGTAGAGAGGAGAACATGTAAAAAAAGATATTAACCTTTTCTTTATGCCTCACATAGTTTAAGGGAGGAAATGATAATTGCAGATTGTCATATATATGCCCTCTAAAGTAAAATATCTCAAAATATGTAGACTAATCAGATCACAAGGGGGAGGGATAGACTAACCAGAGAACAACTTGGGGAGGGAGATTCAAGCGGTCAATGTTGCTAGCCTTCTTCTAGAAATTTGTTGATAAAACTCTGATAATTAGTAGTGCTCTTTTTCATAGTACACATACCTTTGTTTTCCAACCCCATAGCATCAACAATCATATGTGGAGAGGCCAAAAATTTTAGATTTCCCACAAGAACACTACCCTTAGACTATGAACTAGAGAATGTTGAGGTAAGGGAGTCATTATATTGCTACATGGAAATAAAGAAAGGAGCCAAACCCGATGGAATAAATAGGTTCCAGGAATTAAAATTCTCCCCCAAGGCATCACAATTAATCTAAGGAAACTTGCAATCATACAATGACAAATTTCACATGATTTATATGATAAATCAATCAAATAAGTACTCCAAATCTACATACAAGAGAATATACAACATTCTCACAAAAATGTGATGCAAAATATACCCTTGGAAAACCCTCATGAGGGAAAAACCCAACCTCCAAAGCCATCAGTATTATTAAGAAATATGACATTACAATTCATCCGTGAAGGCGTTCAAAACCACAACCATCAACAAACACTCCATGTGAACAAGTATGTAATCACACATCCCATGACATGCTTATAAATTTCACAAATGATAACCTAACTAGCCTTAACAACTAACCCTGTGGTTTCTTTATAGGAAAAATCTCCCACAAAAGCACCAAGTGGTATTACAGAAACCATGTACTACGTAATCCTTGACCCCATATTTAATATTTGGTACTATGTTATCCTATTTTTGAAATTTTTGATCCTTGTCTTTGGTATTCAAGTCACGGCCTAAAATTTTTTCTTAGCCTAAATCATCCCCCCATTCTTCACTAAGTATTCATTAGTAGTGGGTCTGTTAAAATAATAAAAAAAAAATAAAGAGAGACAAGAAATTGTTTAATTCAATGAGCAGGAGTAAGAAGATTTACCATGAATTAGTGCAAAAACTAGGAGCATTCACCAAAGATTCAAGCAACAAGGAGACCAGATTTTAAAGGGGAAAAGCATAAAAAAACCCCCGTGATATAAAGAATGGGCAAAAAATGCCTAAGAATGAGAGAGAGAGAGAGAGAGAGAGAGAGAGAGAGAGAGAGAGAGAGAGAGCCAAGC